>BQNB010017729.1:54553-69435 GCA_026074375.1 Tanacetum coccineum | reverse complement strand
CTTGCTCTAACCAATGACATGACCAAACCCAACTTGCCCATTTCCAACCTCTTAACTTTTAGCAACAAAATGGTGTCTAATAAGATACTGAAAAAGTCAGAGGTCTGTATTTTGAGTTTAGTATGTATATGCATTATGTGGCTACATCTAAAAAAGAATAATAGAAGATCATTTTTACATGTTATATCTCAATATGTACTCTTCTTGATATTACGCCTGAGCATTAAAACTTTTTGGCTTTTATTCTTTGAGCTTATTTTTGGATTGGTAGTGGCTTTGTTAAATGTTGTTGAGATGATTTAGAAGAAGTTTATCTGAAGACAAGTATATTAGTAGTTATTAATAGCTGAATATGATTGTTATGACACTAGTAGCTTACTTTTTATTAACTCAATATAAAAGTTATGGCAATAGTAGCTTAATTTTTATTCACGATGAAGAAAATTTCTAACTCTTCTTTATTATTTTTATATGTATCAGGCTACACACTACATGTTTTGGCCTATGTCAAGCTGCGAGCGAAGATTTACGAAGATGTCAAGATTTATAGGATTGTTATTTGATACCTTTTGTGGTATACTAGAGTATAGTACAATTTATGTAAAGCTATTTTACATGTCCATGTACAATATACAATATGAAATTTTATTTTCGGTATAATGGAATGAAATCTTTTTACGTATTAGGTTGTTTATAAGTATATGACTTATGTAGTATTTGTATTGCATAAAAAGTGTTACAAATTAATTAGGAAAAGTATTCCAACAATAAGATAGATATAACACAAAGTGTTGCACATGATTATTTAAGTATCGCTCATTTAGTGGTAATCAATGAAAAAGTGTCGCGCTTTAGTGCAAAGAGTGTTGCAATTATGTGTAGCAATGTTGCATTTGATTCTAAAAGTGTTACATTTTTCTAAAAAGTGTTGTGTTTGAGAGGAATAAGTGTTGTGTTTATGTTCAAAAGTGTTACATTGCGAAGTATTGCACTCGCTAAACATGAGCAACAGTTTGAATAAGGGTTACTTATTCTAGTATAAAGTGTTGCTAATTATACCTAAGGTAACGTTACATAAAGCAGCTCTTGGTAAAGTGTCACATTAGGCATAATGCAACATTTTAAAGACATAATACAACACTTTATTGGTGTTCCCTTAACTTCATTTTATAGTAGTGCAACATTAAGCAAATGCCTATGCTTCCTCTCAACAATCCCATTTTTTAGGGGTATAACTACAAAAAGTCTGATGTATAATGCCATGACCTTCACAAAAGGTGGTAAACCTATGATTAACAAATTCAGTACCATTATCACTCTTAAAGGTCTTAATTTTCATATTAAACTAAGTTTTAATGAGATTATAGTAAACCAATATAGAATCAAACACTTCAGTTTTGTTTTTAGGAGAAAAATCCAAACAGCCTTGGAAAAGTCATATGCAATAGTGAGAAAATATCTGAAACCATCTCTACTAGTGACCTTATATGGCCCCCACAAATCAAGATGAACAAGTTCACCAATTTTTTTAGATATATGATCACTAAGAGGAAATGGCTCCCTTGTTTGTTTAGCTCTTTGGCACACATCACATATAATATCAGTAGTATAAACCACCAAACTGTCTATCAGCTTCTCTACCTTGATTTCCATTATAATGCAAGAACTCTCAACTTATCTACCTTGATTTCCATCAAAGTAGTATAAACCACCAAACTGTCTATCAGCCCTTAGAACTATACCTACTCTCAAATCATGATTTAAGAAATAACATTTAAGCTCACAAAATCAATTATCAACTTACTATCTCTAGCAACCTTATGCACATACATTAAGCTAATAAGTATTCAGGCACCACTAACACATCAAATAATGTTAGGTAATCAGTTAAAGGCATATTCCCATTTTTGGTTATAAAAGCTTTAGTACCATTAGGATGAGTAACCTTAATTTTCAAATGGGAAATGTCAATGAAATTAACAAGAAATTTATCAGTGAAAGTAATGTGTTGATTAGCCTCAGATTATGATAACACCCTTAGATTCAAGTTTAGGAAGAATCATACTATTAGAACAGAATAATTTGTTGAAGTTTTCATTAAAAACTTGCTTGTATTTAAAATTGTACTTGTCATATTGGCTTGCACACCTTTCCCATTAACAGAGGTTTCTTTGATAAGAGATATGAGTGTTAATAATTGTTCATCAGAAAAACCAGTAGAAGAACTAGACCCAACAACATTGTTAAAAACATTTTTCGCGTTAAAATTTTGTCCAGCCTTCTTATTACAAAAATCATCAGGATAACCATTGATATTAAAACATCTATCAATGATATGACCATTGAATGCACAGTGTTCACAGACCAAATTAGAACCCCTAGCAGTTCTTCTATTCCCATTATCATTAGGTCTGACAGTATTAGAGGGTCTTGGGAAATTATTAGAGGTTTGAGAGCTCTGAAAATTTCTTTTGTTAGGCACATTATCAGTTAATGCAGATGTATGAGTTCTTTGAGAAGTCTCAGAGATTCTACCAGAAGCAACCCTATGGGATTCCTCACTAGATATAATAACATATGCACTCCTGACATCAGGTAAATTTTCTCTAGACAAAATAGAACTCCTGATTTGCATATAAGAATCATCAAGACCCATCAAGAATTGCATTAATTTCGTCAACTAATTGTGTTTCTTAAAATCATCAACATCATGACAAGTACATTTAGGCAACTCAATCAAAGCATCAAATTGTTTCCATAGAGCATTCAACTTATGATAATAATCAGCAATAGAAGACCTATTTTGACTTAAAGTATAAATTTTATGATGCAAACTAAAGGTCACAAACCCATCTACTATATCATATGTTTCTTTAAGTTCTTCCCATATATGTTTAGCCCTTTTTGAAAAAATTTGACTAAGAAAGTGTTCCTCTGATATAGAATTTAAAATCTAACCCAAAACCACAGCATTTACCCTATCCCACTGTCTCCTAAGAACCTCATAAGTATTAGATCTTTTACAAGACCCATCTATAAAACCAGTTTTATTCTTTCCCTCTAAAGCCAAAAGCATAACACAAGACTATACTTGGTAATTTTTAGTTCCTTTTAGTTTTACAGACACAACAATTAGAGCAGTAGAGTAGTCTACTTATCAAAGTAACTGGATCATCAATAAACTCATTAACAAATCCACTATCTGACTCTCTATGAACAGACATGATTACAATATAAAGAAAATACAAAAACAGAAAATAACACAAAGCATCTAAAGAACAAAAATAAGCTTAAAGGGTTTATAGGCTTCCTTGCCACTTAAGTGGTAGGTCAAAGGCAAACAATCTTATTCTTAAACAAAAAATGATAAAACTAACCAAAAAACCCCTCAATCAACCAACAACTTCTCAATAGTACATCTACCTATCCTCCAACATCTACCTATCCTCTAACAATCAAATAACCAGTAGAAGACCTCCTTACTACCCTTTGATTCACTTAGTCAAAGGACAATAAGAACCTAGAATCTTTATTCCTAAATACAACAAACCCTAATTTCAAAATTAGTGTTTTTTCTGATTATACCAAAAATCAACCAAGAACACCAACAGATTAACTGACAATGGCCAATTGAACAAAAGAAGCCTTTAGAGATCAAAAGCCTTAAATTTCCAAAACCCTAATTTTCTTAAAAATTAGGTGTTTCTAAAAAAACTTCCAATTAAACCAAAATCTATTAATTAACAATCGTCAATCGACCAAGGAACCTTTTTAAGGTCAAAATCCCCAAAAAAAATTAAAACCCTACTTTTAAAATCCAGAGCAAGAAGAAAAACCTGGCTCTGATACCATGAACAGATTTATAAAACAATCAATACCAAGACCCTGAATCTTAATTCAGGAACACAGTCTCTCAAATCACAAGAATGCAATATGTTGATCTTAATCAACAATCTCAGAATCAAACCAAAGTTACCCTAGCTAATCTGTTGTAACTTTATTATCTAAATGATAATAGTTTTATTACAATATGAATCAAGAACACAATCACAGGTTGAATAAAGAGATCAACCAGGATCGAATTAAGAGAAAAGAGAAAGATATATCCAAAAGAGGTATAGATATAATTTAGGGTTATGACTTTTTAAGTCATAAGCTTTTGCTTATATAGCTCCAGCTGAGAATCACCACCTGGCAGCTTTAGCCCTCCAACTCTCAGCTGCTTGTAACTTTAAGCCAAAAATATCTAAAATAGCTAAAACTACAAAATACAAAATGTCACAATCATTCCCTGTAGTTTAAATTTTAGAATAAGATTATTATTCTCAATAGTTTATAGCAAAGCCAATCCTACCATTCAATCTTTAATAATCCAATCGAACTTAGAATTCGATTAAGGAGTTTAATCGGATCGTATACCTTTGTTACGTAGAATTAAAATTTTCCCAAGCTCCATCATTGGAAAAGATCCTTCCACAGTTTTGTTTTTAGGTAAACTACATAAAATTGTTTCTTAAAGACGAAAAGTATTTAGTGATGCAAACCAGTCATTTACTGACTCTAATATAAAATAATGGGTTAAGTCTACGAATAGGTAACGTAGTTACCAAAAATTCTCATGTTAGGTAACCAACTTTAAAAAATATCATTATTACACATGAAACTTTCAAATTTAGTTCAATATAAGCAATAACGGCCTAAATTGGGAAGGTTACCGGCTAAAACCGGGTAACCTTCCATGCACCAATTTTATTTTATTTAATTTTTTTAACCGGTTAATAATTATATACCACCCCCAATCCCCTTTTTATAACCCGTCCTAATCAAACATACTAATAAAGAACCCTAATCGTCATCATCTAATTCATACCCACATAAGCAATCCCTAATCATTATCATCATCTTCACTAATCAAGAACCAGTTCATACCCACATAAACTTACAATGAGTAAAGGTTTGTCATTTGTTGTTCTTATAAACCCTAATTCGTACCACCAATTTTTTTTGTGTTTAACTTATTTGTATTTTGTGCTCTTTAGCTTATTTGCAGACTTAGGGGTTCTTCATTATTTAAGGGGTGCGGACTTAGGGGTTCTTAGTGGTTCTTGGTTTAGCTTATTTGCAGACTTAGTGGTTCTTGGTGTAGCTTATTTAAGGGGTGCAGACTTAGGGATTCTTAGGGGTTCTTGGTGTAGCTTATTTGCAGGGTTTAGCTTAATTGTATTTGGTGATGATTAAAGGTTCTTGGTTTAGCTTATTTGTAGACTTAGGGACATATGGGAGTATAGCATTAAGGGTGTTGTTTATGGGTGCTGTCAACGTGTTTTTTCTATCCCAAACCTCCCAAACAGTATAGCATTAAGTAGTAGCATTGTCTTCTTAGTTTGGTAATTATTCTTAATTTGTTTTTGCAGAAATAATTGTGCTTTGTTCAAACAGCTCAGATTTTAGCAAAGGTGTGTCTAGCAAGGGGCCATCAATAGCAAGTGTTCCTAAGGAGGAGCCATCAATACCAAGGGTGCCTAAGGAGGGGCCATCAATACCAAGGGTGCCTAAGGAGGGGCCATCACAAGAATTATTGGACTGGTATGAATATGAAACTATTGAGGAATATCTAAAGGATATATTTTTTGATAGCACAGACAAGGATACTACAGACAAGGATAGCATTGATAAGGATGAGGATACCATTGATGAATCTTACTCTCCAAAGTCTAAAGGTAAATATGTACCAGTTTCACAGAAACACAGTCTAAAAGTCATCTTTAAAAGCCATATTCCAATCACAGGATGTGTGCTTGGACTAGCAAATGTTCATACATGGGATTCAATTGTGAAAAAATTTGGAGTGAGGAAACTTGAAAGTTGTGCAGACAAGGCAAATGGCAAAAGAAAGGTTTCATATAAAAGCAGATCATCACTTTGTTGTTGTTAAAGCTGGAAGTTTTTTGGGTAGTCTGACATGGTAGTTTGACATGTATTAAATGTTAGCTTTGTTTGTGTTTTGTTTAGGAATCAAACCTTATGATAATGTAGGACATGCAATATGTATGTTAACTAATGAAATTACTAATTTTAGATGTATTTGTGTTTTGTTTTCAATATGTTTAGATGTGTTTTGAGTTGGGAGAAATGATATAGAGGTAGGTAATATTGCCTATTGTGAGAAATGATAAAACTTTGTTCTTTTGCGGATGTGGCACTGAAACGGGTAAATATTGCCTATTTCAACAAGTCATAACAAGTTTCATGTGTAATAATGGTATTTTTTAAAGTTGGTTACCTAAGTTTGTGGGGTAAGTTATGGGGTATTGGGGGGGGTTGGTGGGTAAGATTGAGGTGTAGGGCTACACGTTTTGTTGTTGTTTTTGGGAGTGTGAGAGCATTTTGTTGGGTTTGGGGGGGCGCTACTAGGGGGGGGGGTGTGGGTCTGTGTGATTTGTTTGTGTGGGCAGTTTTGGTAGGGTGCCGTTGGGGGGGGGCAATATCGAGGGAGGTATATGTGGTTTGGGGTGGTTTGGGGTGGGTTTGTGGGGGTGGCTTGGTGTGGTTGTGGGGGCTCAGTTTGTTGGGTTGAACGGGCGGTGTTGTCGATTGTTCGGGTGTCGTGGTTGTCATTTTATTTGTGTTTTACGGTGTTGGCCTGGGGTGGTCGTAATTAATGATACCCAGTGGGGTGGGTGTGGGGTAAATTCAAGCGGTGGGGAGTTTCGGGGGGTTTTTGTGGTTAATTGGGGTTGGTGGTTGGGTTGGATAGGTGGGAGCTGTAGAGTCGGCGGTATGGGGGGCGGTTTGGGGGTGGGGAGAGAGTTTTGGGGGGGGGGGGGGGGGGCGTGGTGGGGGAGTAGAGCGAAAGGATGAAGTAAGGGAGTGGGCTATATGGGGGGGCGGGGGGCTGGGGGATTGGAGTAGGGGTTTCTGTTTCTTTGTGTTATTTGGGGGGTGTAGGGGGGGGTGTTGGAAGTTTGGGGGGGTGTTGCGTGGTTAGGAGGTAAGCCTCATTTTGGTTTCTTGTTGTGTGTGTTGTTATTTGTTGGTTGGTGTTGTGTTCTTTTTGATTTTTTGCCGTGGTTTTTGTTCTGTTTGTTGTTGTGTGTTGTGTGTGTAGTGAGATATTGCTGTACTATTCTCAGGTTGTGGGTACAGACTGTTGAGGGACTCGTATTTTATCTGGAGATAAAAGAAATTATCGTGCCTGAGAATTAAATGAGTTAGGTGATGGGTTGGAGTGGGTTGTTTGTTGTTGTGGTATGTTGTGTGTATCTTTTTTTTTGGTGGAGGATAGTTTGTTTTTGTTGTTGGTTGTTATGTGATGGGGGTTGACGTGAGTGTGCGAGTGGATGTTGGGGATTGGAGCTTTTAAGTTGTGGTTGGGTTGTGGTGTGTGGGTTGGTGGTGTGGAGTGGGGATTGTAATAGGGTTGGGCTCGTTTTTTGGCTTGTATTCGTGGAGTTGGTGTGTGTGTTAGGTGGCATTCATGGGGGTGGTTGTTTGGTGGCTGGTGGGTGGGTTGGTTGTGTATTGGTGATTGGGTTACGGTGTGGATGGTGTGTGATGTTGGGTGGTGGGGTTTGAGGGGGCATGATCGTGTGAAGGATTGAGAGGAGGGTAGACTGTTTGAGGTGGACGTGGTAAGTTGGTGGCATTAGAGGAAGGAGGGGTAGGGAGTTTAGGTTGTGGTGTGGGTCGGGAGGGGGTTTGTGGGGTACGGTAATATATTGGGGAGATTTTATGAAATAATTGGGTAAATTGGCTGTGTGGGTTTGGTTTGTTGGGGTGCTGGTGGGGGTTGGGTGTAGTGTGGGGTGGGTTGTCTGGGGGTGTGGAGGGTTTGGGGGGTTGATTGTATTCTGGGTGGTAGGGGTGGTGGCTGAGTGGTGGTTCACGCGTGGGGTGGTTGGCTGTGTGGGCTGGTGGGGGGGTTTGTCGTGCGTTGGTCGGTTTTTGGGGTAAATTTTTTTTCGGTTTTGGTTTAATTTTTTATTTGATATATTTTCTTTTTTGTTTATTTATATTTGTATATATTGGTGGACGAGTTTGTGTTGGTTGGTGGGGGTGGTTATGTAGTTTGGTGCCGTGCGGTTGTATGGATAGTGGTTGTGTGTTGTTTTTGTTGGTTCGAGTGGTGGTGACTGGTTTGGGTGGTAGATGGGTGGGGGTCTGGGAGGGGGGTGGTGTGGCGTGTGGTTGGTTGGGTTGCTGGTGGTGGTTGGTCAGGTGGCTTGTTCTTTATTTTGGTTTTTAGGGTTTGTGTGTTTTTTTTTTTTGGGTTTTGGTTTTCTTTTTGTTTTGTTTTTTTTTTTTTTTTTGTTTTTTTTTTTATTATGTTGTTTTGGGGCGAGTGTGTGTGGGGGGTTGGGTGTGGGTGTTGGTGTGTTGGGTGTTGGTGGGTTGTGTGGTGTGTAGGTGTTTATGGAGGGTTGTGTGTATGTGGGTGTTGTGCTTGGTCTGTTGTTTTTGTGTGTTTGTTAGTGGGTAGGTGGGTGGGTTGGTGGAGTTGTCGTGGTTGGGTTGTGTGCGTGGAGTGGTGTAGGTGTGGTTGGTTGTTGTTGGTGGCTGTTGGTGATGTGTTGTGGTGTGGGGTGTTGTGGTTTGTTTTTTTTTTCTTTTGTTTTTTGGGTGGGGTCGGTTGGTAGGGAGTGGTTCTATGGGGCGGGGGGGATGGATGGGGGTGTTGTGGCGTTGGGTAAGTGGGGTAGTGATGTGGTTGGTTGTGTTCCGTTTTGGGATGCGTTTTGGTGTTGGTGTTTTTGGTTTTGGGGGTGTGTTGGGGGTTTGTTGTGTTGTTGGTTTTGGTGTTTCTGTGTTTGGTGTTTTTTTGTTTTGTTTTGTTGGGGGGTTCTGTTGAGGGTGGGTTTTTGTGTGTGTTGGTTTATTGTTTTGTTTGTGGTTTTGTGTGTGGGTGGGGGTGTGTGTTAGGTTTTGTTGTATGTGGGTTTTTGAGTGGGGGTGGGTGGGGTTTGTTTGAGGTGTTTGTTGTGGTTTTTGGTTTTAGGTTGTTTGGGTGTGGGGTTTGTTGGTGGAGGTGGGAGAAAATTTATGGGTAAGGTGGGGGGGTTTGATAGGTTAGAGGGGTTGTTTAGGGTTATTATGAAGTTGAGGAAGAAGAAAAAAGAAGGAAAAGAAGGAGGGAATAATGGCAATGCAAAAAATGCACTTTTTACATCGAGTTGATAAACTTGCCAATTCTTACTTACAGCTAAATCAAGAATCATTCAAATGGTGTCCCAACGAGCAACTAGAGCAAATACTTTGGTATAGTCGATGCCTGCTTGTTGTGAGTATCCCTTGGCAACCAAACGTGCCTTGTATTTATCAACTTCTCCTATTTTGTTCACCTTTGTTTTAAAAACTAATGACATCAAATAACGTCTCTTTTATAGCATCATTTATCCCATGTAAATAACCTATTTTGTATAATTATTGCAACAATTGTTACTTAATCATTTGTATTTGAGAATTATAGTAATTATGGAGTACTTGATGAAGATTAGCAAAAAGGAACGCATTCTGGAGCTTAAATGAAGACATTTGAAGATTACTATTCTGACATCCTATACGCCGTATCCATCAAGGAAGATATGGCGTATATGTGCCCGCACTTCACAAAAACTACGAAGATACAAAGTCTAATACGCCGTATCCAGGATAACTTCATACGTCGTATTCAATATAAAGTAATAAAATATTCTGGAAGATATCGAACGTGGTCCCAACTCCAAGAAACCCCCGACACCGTATCCATCTCTCTCGATACGCCGTATTGACCAAATTCCAGACAGTATAAATAGAAAACCTAAAAATGGGTTTTCAGTGTGCTTGATCATATTTTCGATACTTTAACCATAAAAGTTGATTTTCAGAAGACAATAAGAGCAGAAGAGGTCAAGTAAAGCTATTAATTCCATAGGAAACACCTTGTAATCTCCTATACTCTTGTAATCATTCGATTTTTGGTATCATTCATTTAACTCGGTTAGTTTACCTTGGTTGGATTATTACTTTTGTATTGATTACAATGATTAAAGACTAATACCCTTGGGTATTAGCCATGATTATGAAGATTTAAATGTTTGGTTTATTTATATCGAATGCTTAATTTATCTTTTATTACTTGTTTATGTTTATAAATTATACTTTTTACATGCTTTTATATGCGACCTATCATTCAACTGGATCTAGTAATACCGACCAAGTTAGCTAGATGCTGGGATGGCTCTTCATATAGTGATTTATATATCTAGATCAATAGGACCACAATTAATGCCCTATCTTTATCTTTGGGATATGTGAACAAGTTGGACTAGCAGGTGACCTAGGATCAACAAATAACGTACTAATTCTTTTGGTAAAGACTTGGACAGTAGACTACTAGAATATAAATTGCCATTAAGCAGTGTGTGGGTAAAGCCTCTATGAGCCAGGGTGCAATAAGATCACCATTATTAATCGCCTAAGATATATTATAATCAACAAATAGGATGCTTTATGCGGATGCGTGTAATTGTGACAGAATTCTACGTGTCTAGGTTTTAGGAAGAAGTCTCGCCCAAATCTTGAAATGATATGTCGCCTCAAGATAAACACTCATTGCACTAAATAAACAAACCAACATTTTAATTGGATTAATCATGGTTAATACAGTTTTCTTATATTTGGCTAGACCGCACTTCTATCTTTTGTCTATCTGCTCACGTATGTTATTGTCTTAACTTGATCTAAGTTACCACAAAACCTGTGTCAGTCTCTTAGGCTGAAAACCCCCTTTATTCGTTAGAATTAGGATTAACATAGGTTTAACATAGAATAGAATTAATATAGTTTAAATTAACTTAGTTTAGTTAACGAAAATATTGATAAAATAAAAGATTAGTTCTCGCTCTTAGTGATCGACACCCTACTTACCACGAAACACTATCTGATCGGGTACACTACCCGTTAAAGTGTTGTTTTAGGTAAAGTCAACAAAATATAAATTTAAAACTTGAAAACATAAATAACACCTACATGACAGCACAAGCAAAAACCCACTTAACCCCAATTGTTGTAGCATTCTTTGGCAAATCTACCTGTTCCCACGTCTCATTTCTCTTTATTGCTTGTATCTTTAAGTTCATAGCTTCTCTCCATTTGGCATACTTGACTGCCTCTTCAAAATTAGCAGGATCATTAGTAGTAGCAAACATTTCTAATTGTTGTACCTCATCATAATCAATTAGCAGGAACTCGAACCTCCAGAATCGTTATAGTTTGAACCTCCAGGACTCTAATTATTATGCTGCTCATCTTCATTGTGTCCTTACACCTCGTCATTTGGAACGGGATCATCGTGCTCTTCATCATCATATGACTTTAAGATAGTATTAATTGTTCGCTTTTGTTCCCAGCCCTATTGTTCTTCTTCGTCAAACACTACAGCACGGCTGATTACAATTTTCTTTGAGTTTGGATCAAACATTCGATACGCCTTATGATTCTTGACTAACCCCCAGAAACACACATGTAAAGCTACACATGTAAAGCTCTGGGTATCTAAGTTTTTACTGGTTCAAAGCAGGTATGTCGAACATTCCGCATGCAGTCCAAACACGGTGTAAAGTGTATCCGCTGTATGGGCATTAATCCATTCAGGCACCTCCTTTGGTGTTTTATCTTTGACTGCTGTTGTAGGACATCTGTTCAAAACATGAGCAGCCCAGTTTTCAGCTTCTGGCCAAAAGCTCCACGGAACTTCTTATCATGTGCAACATACATTGATCATGTTCAGTTAATGTGTCTGTTCTTTGATCTTTCTACAAACAGCCATTTTGTTGTGGCGTTTAAGCAGCAGTATGTTGACCTACGAATACCATGATTGGCCACAAAAAATCAGTTTAATTGGATGAGTAAACTCTCCACTACGATGAGTAGAAGACAAATATGGACTTGATTTCGGTGAAATAGTATAGTATATATTAGTGCACAAATATGCAGATCTCAAATCCTGAATGGCCTTAACCTAAGCAAGAAGAGGAGTCTAAAATCTACAAAAGGAATTTAATATATGAGAATCAATGATAAAAAGATTCCGGAAGAGATTTATCCCGAGGTACGTTTGTACCCAACGTTGCCGAGGGGGAGTGGAGGGGGGGCGGGGGGGGGAGAGATCTGTGCAAATTGAAAAATTATCCTGGTTTGAAGAGAATTGACTGATGGGAGAAGATTGATGATGAACATGTGATATATAGATTACAATGTAAAATTAATTGAAAGTAAGATAAGTGCTAGATTTAATTCTTCGGGAAAACAAATATAGGAATAGGGATCTTAAAAACTACGGGAACACAATTTAGAGTTATAGGGAAATACTGGAAAATTAATTCTGATAATTGAATTACGGGGGAATACAGTATCGGGAAACCTAAGATGAGATAAAAATGTATAAGAAAAATAAAGTGCTAAGGAGAATTAATAACAAAAAATTAAATTGCCTAATTAACTTAACTGTGAAAAAAATAAAGAAAACTATTAACTAAAACCGATGGAGTTTGAATGCAAAACGCGAAAAGAAACGGTAGATAGACGCACCGGTTAAAAAGGCGTTGGTCTAAAACTTGAAGAATTCTAGAGAAAAATTACGCAGCTACACTAAATTTTATATTTTTTCCCTAGACACTAAAATTGACAAAAGAAAATTTTGTGAAAAACGAAATATATATTTTTTTATTAATTTTTGGAGTTTTTTATGATTTTTAAAGATTTAAAAAACTAATTAAAACTAACGAAAATAGAAAAAGACAAAAATAACAAAGTTATAAAAATTCTTGAATAAATAAAATAAATAAATGAAAAGAGGGGTTGAACTAGATCTAAAAGATGTAAAAATGCCCAAATTTTATGATTGTAAATAAAAGTGAATGTAAACTAATTAGATTTAGACTAAGATTAATTATTTAAAGTTAACTAAATGTCTAATGATGCTGTTAAACTAAAGGTTAGCTTACAGAGTAAAGCTGACAACAAGGCCAAAGGGTGAAAGGTGGATAAAGGGTTGACTGATAACCTAAGGACTAACAAAGTTAACTAGAAAATTGAAAATTACACAAATGGTCCCTGAGTTGGACCCCGATTGCAAGGTTAGTCCAAAGTGCTTATTATGCAAAAGTCAAGATAGCAAAAGATAGATATTAAGGGGACTTGAAGGGGAGTATTTTTCATAAAAAGGACATAAGCTGAATCTCAAAGAATAAGCCAGAAATGCTAAGGATGGAATAAGCCAGAAAATTAAGCTTTTGAGGCTGCAAAAGCTAAATAAGCTTTTTAGCTTATTTTTCTTTCTTTTTGGGGATTTAAGCTAACAAAATAAGCTACAACTTATGGGAAACAGATAAATAGGAGAGGGGAATCCTAAATATAAGCTATGGCTTCCTAATAAGCCCTAAAATAAGCTGATCTATATTAAGCTAATGCTAAACAGTTTCATATAAAGGCAGAAAAAGGCTACTTTTAAACCTATAATAAGCTAACAAAATAAGTATTTTAATTAATTTAAGCTGCTAAACCTAATACAACTACCTATAAGCTAAATTAATAAGCAATAAAATCCTAGGTCTTAATTTAAATTAAGCTAGAAAAAAGGGCTTAAAGCTTGGTGCTCAGCACCAGGGGAGGGTATAAAGTGGGCATAGGGGCATTTTTGGGCTTATGCAATAAGCTCTTATGAGCTTTTTAGCCAAGACCAAACATAAACAGATTGACAGCAATGGCAATAAAGCTTATTTCCAAATTTTTAGACATTAAGATCAAATTTAACCTGCTGATATTTAGGGTACAAGGTGGGTGTTTACAAAGATTATGTATACATGGTACTTTGACTTGTTACTTGGTCAGTTTAATGATAACAGAACAAATGGCTTTTGAAAAGAGCTAGTAACAACCAAAATGGGCACAAGAAGATGTGCTTAAGCTGTTCCAACAACTTAAGCTCTTAAGCTCACTTAAGCTTATAAAATTTGGCAGAATGACACAATAGGCATAAAAACTTATTTTTTTAACTAAAATCTTTAATTAAATTACACTAATGTGTCCCACACACTCAGCCAAGATTGGCTGAGTGCATGTGACCCATGACAAAGCTAGTTTGACCCATTTTCAATGCTAAACCAAACACTCCCTTATTTTTATAAAGAAAACTTTTTAACTGTTAACATGGCTTATTAAGCTGAGAAAGGGATCACACATGAGTTTTAATCACTTTAAACATATGTTTAAACAACTTAAACAGAATTAAAAAGGCTTAAATTATAATTCAAATTTCGACAAATGTAATTTCACAAAAACACTTAACTTTGATTAAAACTGAAAGTAATACAATGAAAACTTTAAATAAGCTGAATATAACACTTTTAAAGCAATCTTAATTGAATTTTACACTAAGGAAAGTAAAAACAAGATAAAAAAAAGGTTGTTGTGTTCGGCTTGCTCTTGGCTCTTTTATAGAGGCCCTCTTCCTTCTCTTTGTGTTGGGAAGTGCTAGCTGTGAGAGTACTATTGCTCCAAGGCAATCCTAGCCCTTGGTTTACCCTGTACACCATCTCACCATTGATGTGGAGCTCGGGGTATGAGATTGCCAGCGTGGAGGGGTTATAAGGGTTGTGGTTGAGTGGGGATAGGTGAGGTATAGCTGTAGAGGTGTACTGGAGAGGTGGGGTGAGCTGTAAACCATGGGGGAGGGTGGTTTGGTTTTGGCGGGTAAGTGGGAAAGGGTACGTTATGGTTGCAGGGTTTAAAAGGGATCTTTGGAGATGATGCAAGAATGGCCCCCCACGTTTCTCTCTCTTTTCATTTCGTTTAAACCCAAAATTAGTTATAAAAAGGTTTGGAAAGTAACACTTTTGGTCCTT
>BQNB010017729.1:1611-53918 GCA_026074375.1 Tanacetum coccineum | reverse complement strand
GGTGTCGCTTTACACCACCGAAAACCATAATCCCAAATATATAACACATATTTACCGAAACTCCATAAAACTATATTAAAAAAAACTCATATAGCTAAAAAACAAACCTTTAAACATAAAGCCCAACACATAAGCTCATATAAAAAAAAAGACATATTATTAAACATGAAGCCGAAAAAATAAACCCGCACAATCATTTCTCGTTCAATACAACGTAGTTTTTGCCGCTTTTCTACCGTTGTTGCTACTATGCTTTTATTTTGGGCTCCCAGTTTGGGCCGGCCCAATTAGCAGGTTTTTTTTTCTAGATTTTGCATTAATATACATATTAGAAATGGCATTAAACGGTGTCGTTTTACGCCACCGAAAACCATAACTCCAAATATATAACACATATATACCGAAACTCCATAAAATTATATTAAAAAAAACCTTTAAACATGAAGCCTAACACATAAGCCTATATAAAAAAAAGTCAAACTATTAAACATGAGGCCGAAAAAATAAACCCGCACAATATAAAAAAAACCAAAAAAAATTAACGCACCGCAGCAATGCGCGAACAATCATGCTTGTTTCATATAACCGCTGTTAATCGAGTATTAGTTTTGGCCAATTCTTTTATTTAGCCCACTAAATGGCAGTTTACCGAGTCCAAATTCGTTGGGCAGATTAAGTAACTATGAACTTACCTCATGGATTAGCAACATGCCCTTTTTACTTATGAGGTATTCAAATTAACCAAGTGTAGTAATTTCAAGTATCAGATGATATAATGTGAAAAATGATACGTGAGTACATACAAGTGCCTGTGCCAATGTATAGGTACAACTTGTTGGTGATATAAAAGAGTGAAAGGCCCGCTTGAATCGACCGGTGCCTAAAGTTCAAAGACATACTTGGATGAGTGGTCTAAGATTCATCATTGACTTTATCATACAGCGGTCAAGATACGGCATTTGGAGGAGGGCCGGGTCATAAATCTTGTAACTTTTCCTTTGCATCATTAAACCGTTGTAGACACTAGACAAGACAACAATTAGTATTTCATGGAATCGAATAGTAGCTTAAAACCTGTTAGTATCATACAGCGGTCAAGAAAAGCTGTTAGGTTTCATATCTAAATTTAATTCTCAGTCTAATAAAAACTGAAATTTTACTTGCGAGTCAAAATCATATATTTTCCTCCACATACGTACACAAGCTCGCTTTATAAATAAGTCACAAAAGAAACATCAGATGCACAATTTGAAAATATGAAGCACAAAGTGCTCACAGCAACTTTCTTGTTGACTGTTTTATTTGCACTTATACTATTATCTTCTGCTGCAAGAACTCTTCCTCAATCCACCAACCATACCCAAAGTCACGACGAAAAAGGTATATAACATCACATTTCAAAAGCTTTAACTGAAAACTTATATCAACTTTTGAAGATCTTCTGTTATGTTCATGTAGGCGATGTGGATGTTAATGCAAAGAAACTAGGATATTCGACTAGTGATTATGGTGGTGGTGGGAGCCCCGGCTGTTGGGAATGTTGGGGTGGTCGTCACAAATGAGTACAAAAGTGGAATCTGTGACCACGATTATCAGCAACATATATGTAATACACACTTGCACAAAAACATTGTGTGCAGCTAATATGATATGCGTTATTATCAACTATTGTATTTTATCAATTTATGCATAACTAATCAATAAAATAAGGTTTGAATGCAATCAAACATGTTTAATTAGGGATACGACTAAACTCTATGTCTCTTTAAAACTTGATACACAAGGATGATTGATTTCGACTGTAACATATATAGTAGTGACATAAAAGAGGCTCAATCATCTTAGACAACCACAAACTCAGCACCGATTGGAAGTTGATCACTTGGATGCGAGTAATTTGGTAATCCACCTTTTATACTAACCGCATGTGCTTCTGAAAGTTCAAGGTAACCAACTGGCTTGATTACCTCAGAGGGGGGAATAGTATATAATCGATCGTAGCAGTGAATTCAGGGGTAACGTTAGTGAACTTTGGTTCACCCCTTGTGTATGCATAAACACTGGCACTGGTAGGTCTTCTGAGCATTCTGCTGAAGGTTCTGCCATTGAACCACCTGAAACAAGGTACTGGTACACCTGAAACGTGAATAAAATCAACTCCGCTTAGAATCTTTTAAGGGTCCACTAAACCTTTTCTTAAATTAGTGTCAATTGACTCAATATTCAGTATACAATCAACTATTTCATGGTAGGAAAAGAGAAGAATTATACATCTAAAAATAAATCAATGACTAAAATGATTTTATTATTTCATCTATTTTTTAAAACTTAAATATCTCTTAAACCGTTAATCATTAAGCGAAAAAAAATATACCATCACGGCGAGCATTTAATTATCTTTCCATAGATATTCACTTTGATATACTTTTGACAATTTTTTTTTCGTTTTTTTCACGTTTTTTTTTCGTTGTTGAAAACTTGCATGAAAATATCATATGTGATTAAGCACTAATTTGAATATTCGTATAAAATCATATATGATATAACAATAACATCGAATTACATATGATTGCATTAAACTTAAATATCATATATAATTTAACACTAATATCATGAATGATTTTATCATATGTAATTTATCAGTAATATCATATATGATTTTAAATATCATATATGATTTAACACTAATATCATATATGATTTCTCATGCAAGTTTTAACTACGAAGAAAAAGACGAAAAAACAAAAAAAAAGGTGAAAAAATGTAAAAGATAAATTTCGTCGAAAATATATCAAAGTAGATATTGATAGAAAGATAATTTAATGCTCTCCGTGATGATATTTTTTTTTCGCTTAACGATTAACGGTTTAGGAGATATTAATATTTGAAAAAAAAAGATGAAAATGGTTTTTAGGTTTAATCTTATCCATTGGATCAAGATTGAGATGGAGGGTAAGAATTAGTCCTTTGGTATCCACATTAACTTTGGTATCCAAATGAACTTAAATCGGTAGGAAAATGGTTATTTCTGATAGATGTTTTTTCTTTTTTGGTAACCATGGTTTTCGATGTTTTGATCGACTAATTCACGGGGTTTGTATTAGTGAATAAATAGGCCCAAGCCCGGTTTGTGGGTTTAGGGTATTAGGGTTTCACCATTATAAATAATGGTCATTAATAAGATTATACACGCAATCGTTAATGTTTTGTTTTTTTTCTTTTCTAGTTGTACGACTCCAGTCCGAGCTTTTGCAAATTTTTCGCCGCTCAGGACTGCGAGAGATATTAGTGAAAAATTATAGATGTATTAAAGGCCCAAGCCCGACTTATGAGTGGGTCCATTATGGTTAGCGGTTATACATTTTGTACTCTATAAATAGTGTATCAATAATAAAAGTTATACCTACGAGGCTTTCAGCATCTAACATGGTATCCATGAGCAAGTATGAATCTTTAGAACCTAATCGGATCATCAAACCTCCACTAAACACAGCCTCAACCTAATAAATCCTACAATCTTTCCAAGCCTGTCATTTATTTCTCCAAAAACCCCAAACCCTACTCCTATTTGTTTCCAATAAACAACTAACAAAACCTTACTTTTCAGTTTACCGTAGCACATCTCAAACATCAAAACGTACCCTAATAGGAAACTTATCGTTGTTCACTTTCCTCCACAAACACACAACCGTTTACAAAAAGAAAAAAGATAATATAAACAACACCATGCAAATGTCCAGTCAGAGGTTTACATTGAAGCTACAAAAGAGACTATTGAGATGTTGGCTATGTTGATAGGTGGTTTTGGCGGTGTGCAAGGAGATACGGATGATGGTATTTTAAGGCTTTAAGAATGTTTTTTACGGATAATTTTTTTATGTTTTTATTTTTGTTTTGTTTTATTGTGTTGGTGATATTGTGTTACGGTCACAAAATTCCCATGACAATCGTAATTTGTGATGTGAATTGTCTAAGGTCACAATTCCACACAACCGTGATTTGTGTTTGGTGATTTGTGATTGTAGGTCACAAATCCACCGCATCGTGATTTGTGTTGTGGAATTGTGCTAAGGTCACAAATCTACACAATCTTATATGATTGCTCGTAGCTTGCTCACGAGCCGGTTCTTTTTTTATTAAGTTAATGTTTTTATTACGTCAATGAATTGTTTTTGTTTTTTTTATTTTCTCTTTTTCTAGTTTACTACTCCGGTCCGAGCTTTCGCTATTTCGCCGCTCGGACTGCGGGGGGATATTAGATGGATTAGGCCTAAGCCCGACTTGTGGGTTGAGTCCATTAGGGTTAGGGTTATGCATTTGTACTCTGTAAATAGTGATCAATAATAAAGTTATACCCATGCGGTTTTATTCATCTAACATAAATAGGCCCAAACCTGGTTTGTGTGTTTAGAGTATTAGGGTTTCACCATTATAATTAATGGTCATTAATAAGATTATACAAATGGGGTTTTCATTGTCTAACAGTTTGAATGCACTGCCACAAAAAATCAAATTGGTAAAGCCTTTTCCTTTCAGGAGGTTTGCATGACCACTTCAAGATCGTTTGCCGCTAACAGGAATTGAACTTGAGACCTCACACATCTTAGAGTGATAGTCACAATTCGTTTACCACTAGGTCACCCTTAAGTTGTTATAGAAACCACAAGTTTCATGAAACTTTAGTGTAAATATATGAACGAAAAGAAAAATGTGCATATAGTCCTAGTTTTATTCCATTTAACTAACTTATCAGGCGAGACAACCATGAAACTTTTGTTGGTTTATGGTCGTTATATGTAATCGTTTATACGGCTGGAAATACGTGAGTCTATCTGGGGCACACACGAATACACATAGGATACGTTTATTACGTATTTAATATATATAACTAGTGTATATTTATTAAATAAAGTAATATGTTTCATGAAATATATTTAACGATTGTTAGTTTAACCGTTAGACGTTGTAAAGTAATTAATACATTTTAAATAAAAGGAGAAGGGCTTAAGTGTCGAAAACCGAATCTCTCGTCCTCCTCCCTAAGTGACCGATTTCAAAAAGGATCTAGAAAGAGTTTTGTTGTCGAATTTTGGGAAGTGATGGAGTGTATAGCTAAAACTTGATGAACAAGTTTAGCTATTATATAAAGACCCCTATCCCTTAAAAAATACACACGACACATACTAAAAACCCTATATTTTGTTGCTCTTCCTTCTGTGTTCGTATATCAGAAGAGGGGAACAATATTCATGCATGAATGCATGCCTTACGTATGCAATATATACATATCATGTGTACCATGCATACCTTATGCGTGTAAAATTTGATATACATGCATACTGTACGAAATCACACGTATTGATTTTCTTTTCCTTCCCTTTTAGGCGATTTGAACGTATACCCTAAAGGGTATTTGGATCGGTTTAATCAAGAACAAAAACACATGATGTTTGTTTGTTTATCGTAAAGCAAGCACTAGCATCCTAATGTATCTGGTTGACGTGTAGTGTGAGCATACCAATAGAGGTGATTATTTTAGTCACTAACTGTGTCAAGAATTAACATCTGCAATGTTATTTGTCTTAGTAATTCAAATAACAAAGGTTAGTAATTTATGTGTTGTTAATTCATAATATTAAACTAGATCCAATCCGCTGCGTACTCGTAGTAACTTGGCTACTTGTATTAAAAAACCCAACATTGACATCACAAGCCAACCTCGTTGGATGTTATGGGTTACACACCATAAAAAACGCTAGATCCGCTACATATATTTTAATTTGTTGTTTTATTTGTAAAATCATGACAACCATCATGCATTCTTATCATGAAAAATAAATTAAACTAGATCTTGATATATTACCGATTTATAAAGCTTAAAAAGGGTAGATCTATTAAATTTGTTAATATGAATTCAGATTTTATTTTTTTATTCGGCCTTAAGACTCTTGCAATCAAACTATTTGATGTATGCACTTCATTAGGTACCAAGACTGAAAACCTAGTGAGGATCTTTTGGATCTTCTTTTTGGGAAAGACTCATTCCTTGTAATGAGGGTTGAGAACTCGGGCATTATTTGATTTACTCTTTATATAGAGTCTGTCTTTTTCTTCTACCTCTTTCTATCTCTTTATGTGCTTATATGTTATTTTTCTTGTGACTTGTTATAAATATATGCAAAAAGATTTTTGAAACTATAAACGGACTAATACTTATATTGAAACTTATTTTAATTAAATTAAGATTCTTGCGAGTTTATGTGTCATTTGGGTGTGGTTATCTATAATGTTGGGGCTCATACCTCAACTTCCCACGACGACCTTACCCAAATCTTGGTTTAATTTTGTCTGTTAATACACATATATATTAATTCCTTGTAACCTGTTATGTGTTATTTGTAAAACTTGTTTTTAACAAATTAAAATGGACATTAAACTATAAAACTTGTTTTATTATAAGTTGATTGCTTTGCGAAGTCCTAAGTGTCACTCGGGTGTGGTTTTCTATAATGTTGGGGCTCATACATCAACTTCCCACGACGAGACGTGCAAATCATATTAGCTTATAATGTGTTCTAAACATTAATTATATAAAGTTTCTTTCCTTTATCAATGAGAATTGCTACTACATTATGACTTGCAAGGCATGACGCATATGTGCGAGTTCGTGCAAGGACATGGTTTTAGCAATTTGCTAAGGTTTAATTGACCTTTAATTTTTTCCCGTGCCACTACATGTTTCGACATATGTGATAATTATTGGAAGAACTTGTGTCTTCGGGCACATGCAGAGTACGATATAGGGTTTGATCAATTTTTATTCTTTTCCCGCGATATTAGTACACCTAAATAAAAGTTAACATAATGTTTTTCTTAACTTGTGTTTCAAAGATGTATGCATGCTTTTTTGAATACCTTTTGACATATGGTTTTATTAAACTTATGTGATATCCTATTTGTAATTTAAGTCAATACCGGCCAATCTAAGAACACTTGCAATTAGTTTTTTCTCTCTGGTGAGACCTCAAGTTAATTTCAACTCAAGGCAATTTTTCTCTATAGGTCAGATCTATGTTTATTAATGCAAGTTCTTACATTGGTAATCGAGTATGCTTGGTCAGACCTTAGACTTGATGCATAAGATGAGACTAAACATGCTCATGACATTACTATATGTGTTACTAATGCCATGTAAGTCTCATAAAACTAAGAATTGCATTTAATGCAATTAGCGCACGCCGCTTACCCACTACTACACAATAGGGCAAATGCTACGAAAATTTGTAACATAAATTTTTCATAGCAAATATGTAACGGGTTTGCAACAGATTTGTAACGGATTAGCAAGGAAACAAGAACCCGTTGCAAATCCGCTGCAAAAATTAAAGGAATTTCTTTTATAATTATCTTTAAATATTCCGTTGCAAATCCGTTAAATTTATTTGAAATTTGTAACGGAGTATTAAAAAAATATTTAAAAGAAATTATTATTGGCTTCCGTTACAAAATTGTTACAAAGTTTTAAATAATTGTTATGAATTTGCAACAGATTAAATATAATAATTTGATTATAATTTATTTTTAATAATCCGTTGAAAATCTATTGGAAAATCGTTTAGGATTTGAAACAAAATATTCAAAGTAATTATAAAAGAAAATATTATTTGTTTCCGTTGCAAAATCATTGCAAATTTTTGTATAATTTCTATGGTTTTGCAACGGAACATGATCTTAATTTAATTTCTATTTATTTATTCCGATCTACTTGCAACTTTAAAATAATTGCTATGGATTTGCAACGGTAACCAATAAAATTTGGTTTTTACTTGTGATGAGGTGTCATTTTATACACTTTTCGGGGTCATTTAACCCTTTAAATCATGAAAATATGCCTAGATTATGTGCTTAATCGTTTGTTTTTATATTTTTAGCACTTGTATGGCTTTTAGAAGAAATACACGTGACTTGGGCTCAATTGGAGAAGAAACGGACAAGACCACGACTCTACACCAACTATCTTGAAGAAATTCCAAACATTAGCTGGAGACGGCGTCGCAACCTTAAGCGACGATGTCAGGATCATTCAAGAGATGACGTTAAGGATTTCCAGACGGCATCAGAACGTAGCCGAATTAAAGAAATCCTAGAAGATTCTACGGGACGACGGCGTCAGAGATATAAAGCGACGCCGTCGCGCCTCTTTTTCTATATATACAAATCCGATTTTAGGGTTTTAGGGTGTAACTTTTAGTATAACTTTGGGGGTCGAACCCTAGTTTGAGAAGACGATTTTAGCAGCCTTTAGGCTCGTTTTTAAGATGTCAAGACCCTCTTGTAACAACCTCAACTGCATGATCTAATCAAGTGAAGTTCATTTATCCTTTATCACTTAATATGTCTATGTGTTTTGTGATAGATTCTTGTTCTTCTTCTTTATTTGCCATGCAAGGCTAGATCTATCAGTATTTACTTATGATTGCATGAAACTTAGTATGTAGATCCTTATTGTGTTGATTCTTGTGATGGATGTGCGCGTTAGGCTTTAGAAAACTAGCCATAAGATATTAAATTGGCATAGACTTCTAGGGAAACGCGAGTGTGTAGAAAGGATACCATCGGTAACAATCTTCATACTACCTTACCCCTAATATGGTTGATCCCTCTTAAGTGTTTTAAATGAATGTAATATACTCTTAGGGGCCTTGTAATAGTCTTCATACTACCTTACTTGTGCGTTGCTTTAACGGAATATTACATAGATGGTAAGGCGTATTATTTCATTCTGACTTAAGAAATAGTTACAACAGTCATCACAAGTGTGACAAAGTAACATATTTAGAGAAACATAATATAGGAGTAAATGCATGGTAAGTTAATTATGTTGATCCCGTATAGATTCTTTGTTAACTTGTTTTTATAATAAAAAAAAAAAAAAAGCTGTAGTTTATTTAGATAATTCAAAAACACTATGATAGATTACCTTGTGGTATATATATAAAGATTATGCGGAATTAATCTTTATATACTCAGAAGAATAATAAGAACAATATTAAAAACAAAAGAACTTTCACTATCTTAAACAAATCACAAAACAACTATATGTTTTGCCTAATAACTATTGTGTTTTTCAATTTGTGTGTATCTATTCATATATCTAACTATGCCGTAAGGGTTCCTTTTATACACCAAGGAAAAACCCTAATAGGCAAAACGCGTTAAGTGATCATGCATATCTATTCCTAATATAACTCATGCATATCACTTAAGCCCAGTACTATAAACTATACTAACAGTACTATTTTCACTGGACGTATCCTAACTGTGTACTGACTAGTACTAAACTATACCTAGAAGAGAACTAATATTACAACTAGCAGGTAATAATGACTTTGTTATATTCTTCAATCTTCACTAGCAGTATTATCTTCAAGTAGCATTTTCTAAGTCACTTTGAGCGTTTGAAACTTGTTAAAAGCCAATTTAATTCCCAACATTCATCCCCTTAAACTTGTTGGAATTATCTTTTAATCATAAGTTTGTTGATTTAAAGCTTTTTGGTTCTGAGAGGATTCTTTCAAACACTTTAGCTTCTTGATCTATTAGCTTCTATGAAGATTTTCTTGGGACTAAGTCTCTTGCCATCTCACTATCTTCTTCCACTTGCAGTCCTCTGCTGAGCATCAACATCATAACTTCAGTTGTCAAAGGATAATCCTTTTTTGGAAACATATAGATGTAATGCCCGCTTGTTGAAAATACATAATGTACTGCACATGATCCATATAATCTCCAAGTTAAAGGATCATGCATATATCTTTGTAACTTCCATAGTGCATTATCCCTTGTCAGGTTCATAGAGTATTTTTAATTCAAACATAGAGCTTTTTCATTGTATTCAGTAGGTTCTGACAGACCTTAACTTTTCTTTACTAAGCTCCATTAAGTTTCTAGGTTTTTGTCAAATTCCTTAAGCATATCTTCAAATCCTTGATATGCCTCTGTGATGTTTCCAACCCTGATAATTTTCCAATATTTTCTTGATCCTTCAGTATGAATCTCCCTTTTATGATAGGAAATTAGTTTTGCAGGCTCTTCTACCCTGAATTCTTTCAACTGGAAACTATCTATATCATCTTCTTAAGAGCTTCTTCCTTAAGATAATTCTTTTGGTTTCTTCGTTGATTTTTCTTATGAAAAGGCTTGAAACATGAAGCTTGAGCTTGTCTTATACTTCTTGAAAGCTTTCTTGAAGTAGTGATTCTTCTGCATACTCTTTTTTTCTCTGACTTTGACTCAGATTCTTTCTTAAATAAACGTTTGACTACCTTTCCTGTATTCTTTTCAAATATGGGTTGATATTATCATAATCATACCTTAAAATACTTCATCTTGTTAAATTAAGCCATGTCTTCAAATATACAATCATTTTTTCCTTGCTTGAGCTACTGTAACTGGTTTTTTCTTGAAAGAATGATACCTTATCATTGATCCTGATTGTCTCTCTTGAGCTTGTTCAACAATTTTACTCCAGTTAATATCATCAGCTGCTTTTCTCTCTTGAGCTTGTTCAACAATTTTACTCCAGTCAATATCATCAGCTGCTTTTCTCTCTTGATCAAACTGTTTTTGTAATTTTAATGCAGCTTCAAGATTAGCTCTTTCTTGTTCTTGTTGTTCCAATACTTTTGTTTGCTCTTCCTCTTGAAACCTTCTGGCCTAATCTTATTTGATCTTGAATATCCTTCTGTTAATACTTAAAAAGTCCTGCAATGGTACTATCTTGTGAAGTTATGTAAGTACTTCTTCTTACTTCTATTGTGTGGTCTTTACCATTTTTTGGATGTTCTGCAAGGATTTTTGTGCACTGAGTAAAAATAACTTAATTCTGCTCTTCAAACGTTTCTTGACTTTTGTACTTCAACCTGTGGAGCTTTGAAAGGGAGTAACTTGTTGACTCAGTCAGATCAAAATCTATTCCACTCCTTCATCTTTCTTTTTTTCTGCATATTCTGTCTCTTCCATCCTCCCCTGTTTGGAAGGATCCTCTGAAACCAAATTCCTCCTCTTCATCTGAGATGACTATTTTTGCCTTTTTCCTTTTGTTGGTAGACTTAAGCTTATCTTCCAACCTTTTAACCTTTTTCACCAACTTGGTAAGAGCCTTACCATGAACTTCTTTAGTCTTTTTGAGTTCTGTCTCCAAGCTGGTGACTCTAGCAACTAATTTGGTATACAAATTCGTCTATTTTTTAGTTTCATGCTGCCCTCAATACTTCCAGGTGTGTAACCTCCTGGGAGAGGTGAATCATGAGGCATGGAAGATGTTATTTGTGGAATTTGTATTTCTTGTGGATGTGGAGATAAAGTGGTAGTGATAGGTTTAGTGGTAGGTTCATGAAAAGATGGTGCTTGTGAGGATGTTTCTTGTGATGTAGTGGGTTGTGATTTAGATGGTGAAGAAGCATTAGGTGTGTGTTGGGACTCAACAGAGACTGTTGGTTCTTCACCCTGACCAGATTGGTCATGAAGCAGCATAGTTTCGAATAGAGGTACATGTACCCCTGAAAATCTAATTTTCATGTTGCTAAAAAGTTTCTGTTTTAAAGAAGGAGCAACATATACTGCATTATGTGCATTAAGAAACCTTTTCTGTTTATTCAAAAAGATTTGTATAAAACGTGGATACATCAAAAATTTGGTTTTACAATCCACATTTTTCACCATACCATCAAAAATTAGATGATAAAACTTAAAAGTAATAGTACCTTAGCAGTACTAACTTTTAACCCATCAGCATTAAGAATTTGCCTAGTAGTAGTAACTTTTTCTCCAATAATTATGCAACAACATGCCTCTATCCATCACAAACACACTAGAAAATGAGCCTTTTTAAAAGTAAGTTTATTATTATCATAAAGAAACCCAATTAGAGACAGTGTTAAAAAATTTCAGTACTGGTCCAAGAACAAATACCAACTACACTGCTCATTGGAGATGTCTCCCTAATCAGATGCTTCACAGTAATACAAAGTTATCCATCATCTGTAACATTTATTTGTTGTTCCCACATTGACTGTTTTGCCAGTTGCCTTTTTCCAAACTGTTCAAGACAAGAGAACATAGATAGTAGGTTTTGTATAAAAGCATACCTTAAAAGACTATCAACAAGAAAGTCTACAATTTATGGAAATCTTCACACCCCAGATGCTTTGAAGAAAAGCCCACCATATTGTTTGTTTGCAGAATCCCATTTTATCCATGTGTATTTCAGTTATGAGAAAAAGATTTATGTGATGGCTCTGGGTTTTAAGATCAATTTAGGAACGAATTAGTGATTAGATCAAAATCAATTGAAATTTATATAGAATGTATAGCGTTAGGAAAGTGGTAAACTTAACTTTAAAAGTACTCGTGTAAGGTAAGGTAAAGATTACAAAATCCAAAGTAAGAACCTTAATTATCGCGTTAGTTGCGAAAAAATATCACGGACCATATTCAAAGAGTGACAAATCTAATAATGACCAATAGTGTAACGGTAGATCACAGTACAATTAGTTACCCTACAGCATACTAACTTGTGTACTAGCAGTAACAAACATTTAATCCAAACTTATACAATTTGCCTATCATATTAACTTTTCTCCAATAATCAATGCCACAACATGCCTCTAATCATTTCAAACACCCTTAGAAAAAACTAGATAGACATTCGATAATATCATGAGCTCCCTATTTATGCATAACCCATGAATAAGAAGACAAAGCTATAAGTCAATCAAAATACTATTTTGACCCATTTCCAATACCAACGTTAACCTTTAAGTCATCCACCCACTTAGATTACAGAATGTTTTTGGCAAACCTATAGCCATTCAACGATTTTGAGAATACTTATTCCCAGTTCCGTATTCCCTGGAATAGCCAATTCTTTCTTGTCTGTTAGACATGGTGAATTGATGACCATTTGTTGTGTGGTATACAACCAACACTGAAAGGATATTCATGCTATCATCAATATCCTCCCCTCAACTCTACCATTTTATCCAATCAGCATACCTTTTATTAATTTCAATTAAACTTTAAGCTTTAAAACCGCACAATGTTAGTTAACCAAACACATAGAAATACTATTCATAACCTCTTGCATAATTCTCAAAAGATAATTAATTTCTCATTGAGACCCAAAGCCAATACGACATGACTCTGTCCCCTTTTAGATCAACATAGTTAAATTGGCATACAAATGTATGATCCCACAGATTTGAGACATAATCAATATACCATAAGTTTTAGGTCTCCAAACCCCACATGCTTGGGACTTAAATACATCAATCCCTTGTTCCCTAACAGCACGTTCACACTTTTCCTTTAGCAGTATTAAACAAAATTTAACCTTGACATATTAACGTTGTTATTTAAACATCTATTTTAAGTGCAGTATGTATGTAAATAAATGAGTCTCATAGATGGTGATGTACTTCTGAAATGAGCATTTGGTCTAGTTTTTTGCAACATTCACAAAGGGTTGGGTGCAGCATATCTTAATAGGATCTGGCAGTAACTAAACTGTTGCTGCTGTTCTTAGAAGAACTTTGCCTAGACCAGTAACAATTGGTACGAAGTCCAAACTTGGTTAAAAACTGTTGATGGAGCAAAATTTCTTCTAGAAATTAGAGAAATTTTGATGAATTAGTCGCATAGCAGATTCCAAACTGGTCAATACTTCCCTTTGACCCGCCCCTTTTTCACATTGTGTGCAAAACTCAGGTATTTGTACCATCTTTTATCATGAAAATACAAAAGTCTTTAATTATGATGGTTAAAGACTTCCCACACACAAAACAAGCTTTTGGGGTAAACTGAAATCCAACTCCTAATTTCTTAGACATTGGAGTATTCCAGTTAGTACTGTTATTCCTAGGATTTTGACTAACTTTCCTAGGTTGATCAGCTTGCTTGGTTCTAAACATTAGCTGATTTGACAACCTTTTCCATATGTCCATCCTCATCACAATCAAAAACACCCAATCTTTCATAATTGGGAAACCAGAGGTTTTCTGATCTCATTAAAGAATTTTCAACTAGACATCCTTTAACCTTAACTTCATAGCCTTCAAATTTAGGCTGTTTAAACTCCTCAAGACCAGAGTTTGACAAATCAATAGTAGAGGGTGCAAATAAGCCTGTAGGTGGAGGTACAACTGCATTATACCCACACCTTTTCTATTGTTATCAGATATTTAACTTCCTATCAATTTATCTAAGCTCTTAGAAGCATTTTCAAAGTTGTCAATCTTAATTTGATTACTCTATTTTTCTTTCTTAAGTCTTTCTATCTGAATTTTAAGAGCATTAATTTCTGATTCATTAAATGAGACATCTCTTTTAAAAACAGCAATTTGATCACAAAGCATACCCTCATTTTTCTTGTAAAGACTAGTTTTTTCTTCCAAGAACTAAACCTCTTTTATAGTTGGCTAGATCAGATTTAGATTTATTAAGCTCTATTCTTAAATTATCATACTGAGACTTAAGATCTTCAAACTTTTAAGACAAGTTTTAGAGCAAGCTTTGTTATTGTGTACCTCTGAATCTAAGAATGCCATAAGAGCAAAGTTGGTAGGGTCTTCCTCTTCTGTCATAAATCTCCAATCAACTCTAGCTCCATCTATAGCTAACATAGGTTTGGAAGAAGATTCTTCCACATTCACAGTTCTCCTTGAGCTGTCTTGATTTCTGCTCCTATTTTCTTGACTCCTAGGATTTCTGCACTCTCTCGCAAAATGTCCCATGCTATGACAATTTAAGCATTCTACCTTTGTCTTGTCATAACAAGCAGTATCACTTCCATTGATGATAATCTTCTTTCCAGTTCTCTGATAGAACTTTCTTGCTTTCATACTTAGTAATGCCAATTGTCACTTCAAATCCATTTCTTCAAGATCATCTTCATGGATTTGTTTAGGTCTTCATGAACAACCTAAGACCCATTAGGCTAATTGGCCAGAAAAGCATAGATTGTGGCATCATTGAGTCTAGTAGTATTATCTGTAGAACTAGCAGTACTAAGTGAAGAGCTAGCAGTATTAACAAGAACATTAGATGTATTAACATCATTTGTACTACTAGGAGTTGAAACAAAGGCCACATTCTATGAATTTGAATTTGAGCTTGAGGTTACACTTTTTTGACCTCTTGTTCAACAATCTTAAAATTGTTGTAGAGATCATCAAAACTTATTGAGCCCAGATCTGATTTGTTCCTCCAGACCACAACATGCATGCTCTATTCAGAAGGAAGGCTTCTCAAGAATTTAAAGTTTAGATCTTCTTGAGAGATGTTTTCACCTAAGATGGCTAACTGGCTTACAATTTTCTAAAGCCGGGTAAAGATAGAGTCAAGTGACTCTGTGTCGGTAACCCAAGAATCACTTCACTTCATTATGATGAACAAGAAAAGTAAGATTGGATGATGAGAAGAATTGTAGAGAGAGAAAGTAGAGAGGGAAAGTTAAGAGAGAAAAAGTAGAGGTTGATTTACTTGTCAAAGTTACAAATGAGACCAACAACCCACTCTCCATCCATGGAGAGTGGTATTTATATCAAGACTAAAAGGCTTACTTGCCTTTAGTATTTCTACGGGCCGAGCTAGGGTTTACTTGGGCTTTCGCCTAATACACGTAACCGGTTAGCTTACATATAAGAGCCCGTTTACCCGTCTAGCCTATTACAACGTATATTAATTAATGACCGAGACCTAATATAATTAATCGACGAACTTTCCATGTTCAACTCAATAATTTTTGAGCTAACAATCTCCCCCGAAGTGGAGTTCATTAGAGACACTCTTAGTGAGATCAATGAGATTGCATTTGTCGTTGAGCTCTAGTGATCTTTGCTCTGGCCACGTTTATAGGTTTTTTTTCCTTCATGATTTGATGATCTTTGATCTTTTAGCTACTTTATCATGACCTTTTTGACCTTCGTCTTTTTTTCCGTCTGAGATCTTTAAATCCTTTATCCTTCCGTCTTGATCGTCACTTTTGCCACCATGCGATCTTGTGTCCTTGACCACTGCTCATAGCTTTGCATCATCTTGAAAGCTTGCTGAACAATCTCCCTTGAGAGACTGATATCTTTGAAGGAAAGCTCCTGTAGTAATCAGAGTTTGTGCGGAAAAAAAAAAAAAAAAAGTTTCTTTGTCTTTAATTATTGAGCTTCATGATTCTTGTATCTCGATGCTTTATAGTAAGGTCTTTTGTAGTTTGAGCATGAGCATGTGGTAATGAATCGACTTCACTGGATAAGGCAATCACCATCTCCATCTTTATGTATCCAGTCTCTGAAATAAATCATTAGCAATAAAAGCGTGTAGGACGAATATGGCTTGTGTCATTCGTCCGGATTGGATAGATTAACTTCGTTTCGTAGGACCTTTTTACAGTATAATTCTGTACCTTTGATCAGTAGATTTTCAAAGGATCCCCTTGACAGGGTTTTCCAACTCAAAGCGTAAGGGATCTTCTAACCATATGTATAGATTTACCATGCTTGCTAGTTCTCATGAACCAAGAACGTCTCAAACAACAACACGGTAAGAGTGAATCATATTGTTACTAACACTTTCTCTAATTAAGCCGTCAATTCATTTCCTGGAACAAGTTTGATTCACATTGAATCGCACCATCATTTCTTTCCAGTTGACACAAGTTTGATTCATATAGAATCTCGCAACACCATCTCAAGAAGTTTGTTTTGATGTTGGCTTCAAGCAGGATTTCCATCTTCCATTGTAGGTACAATAAATATCACTCGGAAGTTCTGGCACAATCACAAGGAAATGCGTAGGACTCTGATAACCATAAGCATTTGGTGAACTAATGATGTACAACAAGTGTTATGTAAAATGAAAGTGTGGTCCAAATGAATTTTTATTTATGATCTCATGCTCTAGACTCGATTAGTGCGTTTTTGGTTTTAGTAATCGGAGGCTGGAGCAGACTGCCACCAATTCAATATCAACTAACTCGAAGTGAGAAAGTCAATATAAGTCGTGTGTATCTCCGTGAAAAATGAGACCAGTACAGTTTCTGTTGAGTGAGAAACCCAAGAATGGCTGGGAAGGGTTATGCATTGCAACCACTGGGTCCCATGATGTCGTTCTTCAATTTCAGAAATCAACATTTTGATTCTGACTAGCATATGTATTGACACACCGCCGTTTCTGCCTAATAGCGTGACAGGCTTCCTTTCCTTTTCACCCTTTATCCATACATTTCTTTTTCATTCTTCAACCCCTTCAATGCTTACCAAGACGTCATTACTAACACCTTGTTGTGATTGTTCCAGTGTTAGCTCAATCTTAGTCGGCATTCTTCCCTTATACACATTCATCTCCAATCATAACAAAGAACTATTTTCAAAATATAGAGAGTTCCTTGGGTAGACTCCCTCCGATCTGGTTGGATCTATGATAAATACCCTAACCTTTACCATGACTGACCGGCTAACCGACAGCAACCACCACACCCTCGAAACCCAAACCCCCCCAGAATCCACATTACCAATAAACAGTGGAGTTCCTTGACTTCATAATCGTCGTGAAATAAGATGTTGTAGGGTATGAGATCGTAACCATAAAACCTTTTTCGAAGAGTATCAAGCACTTTGAGTCGATAAGATCACTTATTATTTTCAAGATCACATTTTAAATACATTTCTCCCCTTATTTTAAATACTAATTCACTTAGTTTTTGAAATACTTTGTGATTAAAATTTGTCTTGAAATACCATGGGGAAAACTTTTATACTTTGCATGAATTATATGGAACATTAACTTGCTCCCCCTCGATTTTACATATGTTTGACACCAAAAACAATGATACCAAGTTGTAAAATGAATATAAAATTGAGGGTTAGCATTGTTGAGCACACAATTTTGAAAGATTATTAATTGTCATTGAAGAATTCTTGAAAAATTATGCTCAACCACCTAATCATCTTATAACAATCAATTTATTTAATAGTCATTATTATTCCTTAGATGTTATTAAGAACATTTTTTAAGTGAGTTGATTAAAAGAATTGTCATGGTATGATGTATCCAACAAGCATTTACAAGCATTGTTTTTTCAAGAAAAACCGCCCCCTCAAACTTTGACCTCATTTAAAAAATGACACAAAATGTAGAATAATTGTCGCTTTAAACAAAGCGGGATAGAGTGTTGAACACGCACTTTTATAAAAATTTGAATCATCATGAATAAATTCTTGAAAATTGTGTTTAACTTTTTGAAAAACCAAATGTTAGAAGACTTCTCTTCTAACGCTAAGGATAAGCGCACTTATGCGTACACTCTCCTTTTCGATCGGGTCCCAAGACGAGATGGGCAATCTGAGATTGATTACAAGTCATCAAGAAAAATTAGAAATGAATATGTTTTAAATACTTTGAAACTCATGATTCGAACTTCATTTACACGCGCCGTGTTGATTTAATCAACATTTCTATGTACGTAAATATATCGATATCCAATAGACATGTCCGAAAGAATATTTTGAAACATTTTTCTGATTTTTGATTTGTAAATTCTTTTTGAAATTTTATATTTTTGTATTTTCTTTTTCAAAATATGTACAATGGTGATGTGTTGAGGAAGTATCAAGCTAATTCATTTTTGTCAAACCTCAGTTCTGTTGGAGTCCAAACATCTCATACCATTCCCTAAAAAAAAAAAAAAAAAAAAAAATTAAAAAAAAAAACAATAAACTAAAACCTATCTTCAGATAGGCATAGTAAACATATCAACCAATTGTATTCATGTTCTGACAAAGTATAATTCAATTATACCTTTATTCAAAAACCTGTTCCATGATGAAATGATACCGAGTATGGATTGCTGGTACGGGAGTGCTGCACGGGTTTGCAAGAGATTGCTATGGCTGACTGAGAGTCGCAATACAATGGTATTTTATTGTAGTTAAAGCCATAATCTTGACGCTGTTCCCATCCACATTACTTGGAGCAACAACTGACCGATAACACACGTATTCAGCCTCTGAGGATGACAGTAGCAGTACAGCTTGCTTCTTTGACATCCACTGATTAATTTATCACCTAGGAAACGTACTCCTCTAAAAAAGTGCTTTTGGCGAGTATTCAATGCAACGACATGATCGCCATCTAAAAAGCGGTTAGATCAAATCCATAACCCTTCGGATACCAAGTCCCTATGTTAAATGGTACCATCTTAAGTATCGAAAGAATCCTTTTAACCCCCCCCCCTCCTTTGAGGTGTTTTCATCGGTTTTTTGCTTAATCTCATGCACAATAACAAACTGCTTGCACTATGTCTAGTCTACTAGATGTCAGATACATGAGTGACCCGATTTTACTACGGTAGTCAGTATGGTCCTACGGTTCACCACTCAAGTCTGCATCGTAATTTAGGTTTCATAGCCATTGGTGTACCAATGCTTTGTCCTTTTTCCATACCCATGTTTTTAAGAATCTCTAAAGTATATTTGGCCTGATTGATAAAAATACCTCGTGGGGATTGGTGGATCTGAAGTCCTAAAAAGAATTTCATTTCCCCCATTAAGGACATCTCAATCTACTATGGCATTAATTTTCAAATCGTTTAGAAAATTTAGGGTTTGTGGAACCAAAAATATGTCATCAACGTAAATTTGCACAAGTAGAATGTCCTCCCCGTATTTTATCATGAATAGAGGTCCTGGTCAATGATGCCTTTAGAAAAATCTTTGAAATCGAGGAATTTGTGAGAGTTCATCATACCAAGCTCGTCGGAAGCTGTTTTAATCCATATAGAGCTTTCCTCCTTAGACGGTATACTTTTTCTGGATATCAGATCACAAATCCGTCTGGTTGTGCAACATAAACCCTCCTCCGTCAATGAACCAATAAGAAATGGACCGTTTTCCCCCTCACGTACATACTGATAAATTGGAAAAGACTTGTGTGCACATATTGCGACAAAATCCTACAGCCTCCAAGCGAGCAACTGAGCAAATGAATCTTCGAAAATCATACTCTCTTCCTAGAGCATAACCCTTTGCTACAAGACTGCTTGTTGCGAATTAAATAGTTTTGGTCTTCAACCTTTTTATTTTTCCATAACCATTAATCTTGATTACGTTCTTGATAAAAGGTTTGTCACGAGTTCCCCCCAACTTGTAGTCTGTCAAACAAATAAAGTTCTTCCTGCAATGCATCTAATCCATGCAGAATCTGCCCATTGCCTCCTTAATGTTTTTTTTGGTTCACATCATGCTCACAGGTGAGTGCAACATACACATTTCAGATAGTTGCAAGTTGGTCGTCTTGTTTGCACTGGCTTGATGAATGCCACGAACTTAGTTAACGGGTGATCTTTTTATCCCCGGTATTCCGAAATCTTGAGGTTGATTTGAAGGTATGCACATTTGAAATTAACCAATATTGGCTGAGGAAGACTCAGCATTTTTCTTGTACCCGAGTGTTACAGAAAGATAGATAAATTACTGCATGATTATCTCGTTGTTTTCCTCAACATGAAACATTGTTGGAGTTGTCGGTTCTGATGTAGGGTGAATATTCGTTGTTGGAGGTGTGTCTTGTTGAGTAGAATTATTGGTGAGAGAAGAAGACTTGTTGACACGAGAAGTACCATCATTGAAAAATTCATCGTACAAAAGACCAAAAAGAAGATCCAACTCCTGTTGTGATGGAACTGTTGTATCTGCTGAAGGAGAAACATTTTGTAGTTCTGGTGCATAGGTCAGAGTTATCAATAAACTTAACTGCCTTTTGTTCCATTGGGGGGAACGAGGCCTGAATGTGTCATACAACAGACGTATCTATAAGTACTCTATACCCAACTAGAAAAGTATAAGAAGTACAACACCTCTTGAAATTATCCACATCATCTTCTGCGTGTGACACTGAGTACTACAATGTAACTCCTTTAAGTGATAGTTAACCAGGTCTGCAACCAACCACCCCTAACTTCTGGTAACTAGATAATTCAAGTCTTAATCATAAGTTGTTACATTCAAGCATGTTCATCATCGAAAGATGGTGATTAAAAGAAAAAGTGTAACACCCCCCAAATTGTTCGCAGCGAATAAAAGGGTCCCGGTGCTTGTTACGTCCTCAGATCAATAACACAAGATAATACAAGAACGACCAAAAAAGGTCAATCAAAAAAAACGATACATTGTATTAATAAAGTATGTGTTACAAAAGCCCAACGCTATACTGTTTAGTAGATTATTATTACAAAAGATTTCCAGCCCATAACAATATACAAAAGTAATACGACTAAATCTTTAAGATGCATGACTACAAATAATAACCAACAATGAATCCTTCGCACCTCGTTGCTTAATGACCTCCTGAAAAACGTTGCATTTTAAAAACGACAACATAAAGTTGGTGAATTTTCACAGGTTTATGAAAATGTATATGCAGGACCGCAAGACTATCCAGTGATAATGCAACAGATGCAAATCACAAAGCAATTATGTCTGCCTAAGCTCAATGACACCGAAGTTCGACCATAATTGAATACAATAAAAATAATTGCCTACATGCCCCGTGAGATGTTCAAAAACCCTAACATCCAGTATCCGACATGACTATACGTTCATATTCACAGCGATAGCTAAGTCACCCAAACGGGGAGGGTCAATCCCAAATAATCTATCAATAATCAATTCGCAGCTCAACATTCCAGTAATATGACAGTAGTCAGATTCATGGCATATTGCGTTATCTCTACTTAGGCAAACACGTAATCATGATAAAAATGTACACTTGCGTCCAATATGTAAAACAATGCATGTTTCTCACCCCAAAAGTAATAAGGTAAATATAAAAAACATGTTAAAACATGGGGACAACTGGTTTCTTGTCATCCAGAAGTTGTATCTTGTGTTTGCAAAATGATGGGCAGATACCAGGAATGTCAGTTGTTTTCCAGGCGAAAGCTTCTTTGTGTTTTTTAAGGACGGAAACAAGTTTACTTTTATTTGGAGCAGATAGTTGAGATGATATGATTACAGGAAGAAAAGATGGTTCTTCCAAGAATACATATTCCAAATTATCAGGAAGGGGTTTAAGTTCAAGATTCGTATGAGGTTCTTCAAAAGATGTCTTGATTTTATAATCTGTGTTGATGGCGATTTTTTCGAATGGTGGTTCTTCGGTGTCGGATTCAGATTCAGAATTTTCATCTTCAGTCATTGCTATGAATTCATTAAATTCAGAGAAAATTTCTTCTTCGAGAAGGGTTCCTTCGATGGAATGGAGGATTTTGCTTCCTTCGTCTAGAAGAGCGTCGAAATCTTCTTCTAAAATTTCATCGATAACATCGATACTAAAACAGGTATCATCGTTTGAGTAAGAGTGTTTCATTGCAGAGTCGATATTAAAGATCATTCGTTCAGTCCCAACTCCAAGATTGAGTTGTTTCTGTTTAACTCGAATAACTGCATCAGCAGTGTGAAGAAAGGGTCATCCCAAGATGAGGGGAACTTTACTGTCTTCTTCCATTTCGAGAATAACAAAATCGGCAGGAAAAGTGAATTTACCAACTTCAACGAGCATATTTTCAGCTATTCCAACAGGGTATTGGAATGATCTGTCGGCTAATCTTACGCTCATTTTGGTAGGTTTAAGAGTTTCGAGAGATAGTTTCGCATATAAGGAATATGGCATAAGGTTAATGCTAGCACCAAGATCGGCTAAGGCATTACAGGAAAAAGTTTTGTTGAAATTACATGGAATAAGGAAACTTCCGGGGTCTCCAAGTTTTGGTGGAACTTTATTTTGGATCATCGCTGAACTTTCATCGCTAAGGAAAGCGGCAGAAATTTGTTCTATTTTATGCTTGTTGCTTATGAGTTCTTTGAGAAATTTTCCATAGTTAGGCATTCCGGCTAAGACGTCGACAAGAGGTATATTGATTCGGACGGCTCAGATCATGTCGAGGAATTTTCCGTATTGGGCTTCCATTTTTTCTTTTCTTAGGCGTTGAGGATACAGAATTTTTGGTTTGTATGGTTTGGGTAATGGTGTTTCTTTAACTGGTTTCTGGGTTTGAATCTTTTGGTTGTGGTGTAGGTTCTCGTACTTCATCACTCGCGAATCAAAGTTGATAGGGTTTTTCGGTTTTGTTTTGTTCTTCATTCAGGTTTTCTGGTGGATTGTAGGATTTACCACTTCTTGTGAATATGGCATTCACATGTCGTTAACGAGCTTGCGGTGGTTGGTAAGCTTTATAATTGCTACCTTGTGGGTTTGGTTGAGTGTTGCTTGGAAGAGATCCAGAAGGTCGTCCAGATTGCTTATCAGCAAGTCTGTCAAACTTAGTTTCAAGATTCTGGATTGAAGCTTGATGATTTTTGGCTACTATTTTGAGTTGAGTTTTGAATGTTTCTTTGACAAAAGTGTTGGTTGATTGCTGAGACTTCATGAAATCGTTGAATTGTTTTCTGAAGGATCGTATGTTTCAATTATCGGTATTGGATCAGGGAGTTGTCTCGATTATAAGCATCGTCAGCCTTGAACGCCAATTAGTCGCGATTCGAGTCTTCTAAGGTCGCGATAATTCAATTTTGGAAAAACGTAATAGTCTTATGGAAAGTTTGCATGAATTTGGCCTTTTCTTCACGGGGCATAGGTATATCATCATCGTCAAGATCGGATGTTGGTTGTTTAGCACGAGATTGGAATTCTTTGTACTGGGCATCCATTTTTATGGTCATGGCATCCATTCAGGCCATAATTTTGTCAATATCGGTATTATTGCTACCTTCATCGGCGAAAGCAACAATTTTCTTAAGAGATGTTTTGGTCTTTTGATTTTTCGCCTAATCGAGTTTGAGTAAGACTTTATCTTCGAGAAGCTGATAAGCTTAATTTTGTGTTTTATAGAGGAAAATACCACTAGCTGCGGCATTCAGAACTTTTTGGGTTATTTTGTTGAGATCATGATAGAAGATTTTGATAATATTACCTTTGGACAGATTATGACCATGGCCGTTTCGGAGCATTTCTTTTATACAAAGCCAAGCATCGGTCAGAGATTCGTTTTCATGTTGAGAAAAGGCACGGATTTCTCTGAGGAGTCGGTCGAAAAGAGCTGGGGAAATAATCGGCTAATGAAAGCAGTTTGAAGTTCATCCCACGTTTCAATAGTTCCTTCATTGAGTTTGTTCAGCCATGTTTTTGCTTCTCTAGTGAGTGATAGGGGAAACATCATTTGGCGAACAACTTCATTTTCAGTATATCTGTATTTAAACATATCGCAGATTCTGAGAAATTCATGAATGTGTTTATGAGGATCGGTTTTGGTTCTACCATCAAATTGGTTTCCTTTGACAAGCGTCAAGTGGTAACCTTTAATGGCAAATTCGTTTGCGGTTTCAGGAATAGGAATTACAAAACTGGGAGTCGGAGCGACAACACGGTCGGCAGCCCACATGGGTTCATCATCCATTGGATCGTAATTTCAAAGAATATCAAGAAAGTGACGGAAGTAATGATGTTAAGAATTGGCGGGTAGATGTTGGGATTAAAAGTTTCTTAATGCTGTTTGGAGTTACTGCTGCTCTTATTGATGTTAATGCTGCTCAGTCAAAGTTAGTGTTGCTGGAGAATTTCAATGAAAATTATTCTAAGTGTTTAAGACTGTTGGTGAAGTTACAACTGCCAGTACAAAGTTACTACTGCTAGAGGAAGTTACTACTGCTAGAGGAAGTTACTACTGGTAGTGGAAGTTAAGACTGCTTAGAGATAAAGACTAGAAAATATACTAAGTAGTTACTACTGCTAGTACAAAAGTTACTACTACTGGTGTAAAGTTACTACTGCTGAAGGAGTTAATGCTGCTAGTGAAGAAGTTAGTACTGCTGAGTTAGTTAGTACTGCTTATGTGATTTATATAAGTTATTTGTGTAAAAGATATGTATAAATTATTTGTTTAAAAGATTTGATATTCTTAGGAAAGTATTGTAAGCCGTATAGGACTCCTTGGTGTATAAAAGGGGGTCTTAAGGCATAGAGATTAATACGTATAAAAAAACGAGCCATTCATAGAATTATCATAGCTTTAAGGTTTTGTAACCTTAATACTATTAAGAGTATTCGTATTGTTTCATTAATAATATTGAAGCTTATTGTTTATTGAATTATATGTTCTTAGTTTTACTGTTTCATTAAGAATTCTTCTTAATATTAAAGATTAGATTCCGCATAATCTTTAATACACTCAAACACAGTTTCTAATATAACTAGTCTTTTATCTCTTTATGTTTTTGTAATGTTTTGTATGAATTAGTCCTGTTATTCATGTCAGAGTTAGAATTGTGCTGTGGTCCCGGAATTTGGCGGTGGTTAGGGCTTTTTATGGTTGTTGGTGTGTGTGTGTCTGGGGAGTCTGGGGTTAGAGTATGATATGAGTTAGTGAAGAATACTAGTAATCTTTGATATTATACAAGAACTAGAGAGAGAAGTGGGTTGGAAAGTTTCTAGAGAGAGAAAGTAACATGTAATGGATGATAATATTATTATGTAGTTTGATGAAATGAGACAAATGAGACAACCAACCAAAACAAGAACTCACCTGTCGTCCAGAAAGGCATGGAGAGGTGTTATAATTTAGTAGGTAATATGTTAGTTGGCCGGCCATGGGCGCTCTGAGTAAGGACTTTCCATGGAGCCTTGGGCCGCAGACGGTTAGCTTACTAGACACTTGCGATACGCATTAGTCCACACAGATACGCATTTTACCCATTTAAATCGAGAGTAATCGTCGACAATAACAAGGATGTACTTCTTTCCATTGACACTTGCGATACCCATTGGTCCACACAGATCCATGTGCAACAGATAGAGTTTTTCTTAATTGGTGTCCTCAGATTTAGGTTTGTAGGGTTTCTTCGTACTCTTGCCTAATGCACATGCAGAACACAAATGGTCCTTTTTAAACTTGAGCTTAGGGAGACCTCGAATAAGACCATGTCTGGCAAGATGATTAATAGCTCTGAAGTTCAAATGAGAGAGACGACGATGCCATAACCAAGACTTGGTTTTTTTGAGGCTTTGAAAGAGACATATTAGGAGAGGAGCCATCTATCCCCAACGTCGAGAGTGTATAAAGATTGTCCCCTCGAGATCTATTTAATAAATCAACACCTTCTAGATTGCGAATGTAGCAGGTGTGTTGATGAAACGCAACTTCGACGTTAGAATCACAAAATTATCCCACAGAGAATAGATTATGCCCAAGTCCTTCAACGTAATAAACCCTTGAAATTATAACATTCCCAATCTGATAGTCTCCATAAACCATAATCTTTGCTACATGATCATTACCGAATTTGACTGTACCCAAGTCCTTCAACTCCGGTCATATGCTTGGAGCAGCTGGAGTCCAAATACCAGAGGACAATTTGGACGACCTGCATTCATCAAGAGAGGAAGATGGAACATTGGAAACTATGGATCCCCGGGATTGACTGGGTTCCGAATTGTTAGCAGTTATAGATTTAATAACCTTATAATTGTTAACAGGAACACTAGTTTTAGACTTCCTAGGTTTCCTTGAGTAAACCAATGTGACGACAGGTTTAGGTGTTTTATTATTTATAGCAGATGATTTCCTAAGGGCGCACTAAGTAGTAATGTGGTAATCTAGTTAAAGGGCTCAACATTTCCTACTTATAGTGATGGTTATATCCCGACAGTGGTTTACAGATATATCCAATATTGGTAAACACCTTTCCTGTTGGTTTCCAAACTTTTCTCTTTGAATTTTTCTTAACAGATCTAGATTTAGCACGAGCATTCACATTATTGATAAAATCAAGAACACACAAATCATGATTATCAGAAAGCATGCAACCATTACACTTAACACATTTAAGGTCAGAATTCGCATTAAGCTTGGAATGCTGCACAGGAGCAGTTCCTTTTGGTTCAACAACATGATCTTTATTTATCAAACTAGATTTAACTTTCCTAGGGTGGGGTTCTACTTTATTCTTTAGGAATTTACATTTTGTGTTTGACTGAATATTTTATTTCTTTGTATTTCCTGAAGGCCTGTGATCTGCTAGCACTAGTAGGACTGTTTTACTCATGTATAAGACAAACTAGGTTTGTTAGCAAAGTTAGGTTTGTGGTATGGGTATCATTTTGTGTTTCTTGAGGAATGTGACGCGGGGCTCAGTGAATTCTATACTTTTTGACTTTGTTCCAGGGGTGTCACAACCAAAATTGTTTCAGAACTGTTGATACTAGGACAGGTTTTACTGATTTTAGAAAGCATCTCCTAAATTAGTTTAGTATACTTACAAGCAGATTCTAGGAGTGGATCTAAGGGATAATTAGCTTTAATATGATCGACTAGATCCCTAATATAGGCAGAGTGAGCTGTCCTTTTATTCAACAATTTAGGGGTTATTGGTTCCACATTAACTTGATGCAACTCTGGATCACTAGGGTGGTTTGAAACATTATTATCAACTAGGGCTTTTCCTTTAAGTTTCCTTTGACGAGATGTAATATGCCAAGCTTTTTCCTGAAGACTTGCATTTAAATCAAAAATTTCTACAGACTTTAAGTTGACTGATAATTAAACTTAGCACATTGTTCTTTTGATTGAATACGTGCTGGTTTAATCGAGTCATAAAGTTGCTTGTAGGTCTGTTTCAAATACTCGTTCTCAGCAATAAGCTTTGTCACCCTATGATCCAATTCAATATTCTGGTTTCAATCTCTTCTAAGTCCTGTTTGATCTTATCCTTATCTTTTCATGAGAGATTTCGAGTCTTCTTCATCTTCTTTATTTACCGTGTCTTTTCTATAGGCTGAGCTTTCAATTCATTTATTCAATAAAATTTGATCAACAAAATTGGAACACTTTGATTTTGAACGATAAATTTTCCCTTTGAAAAATTTCCTGTTTAAGTTGAGTGTCAACTTCTAAAGAGATGCAATGTTTTTCAAGAATGGTAAAACTTTTGAACAGTTTATCGTAAGTTTCCCTTTTAACAAAATTCGTTTGAAGCTCAGTCTCAAGTTTGAGACACTTTTGACATTCACGCACATTCACAGAATCATTATCCATAGAAGAATTCACAATTAAGTTCACAATATCTTTGCTCATCACTTGTTCCAAGAGTCGTTCATTTTCGTTCAAATGTTTTTGACTCAGTACGATGTTGTTCCACAGCCTGTTCCATTTTATAGAAGACATTTTGGACTTCAAAAAGTTCATCAACCAAATGTTGGTTGAATGTACTAAATGAGTCCTTCAGAGCTTTTACAAATGGAATTATTTCATCCCTAAAACAAGCTTTTGTATGTTCGAAACCCCACGAACCCTCAATGATAGCTGTGGGTGTAAAGTTAGCAAGATGGTGTTTAAGTTTCTTCAAACTCGTGTTAACCATGCTGACTTTAGGAAGTTTTTTTGGAACCTCAACATTGGTGGGTCTAATAGAAAGTGTGGGTTCTGAAGAATTCACATAATTCTGAGAACAAAAGGCTTGTTCAGCAGATAATTCAGTTTGTGGAACAAATCGTGTTGAAAAATCTTTATAAAGTTGGTTAAGAGCAGCATAATCTATCGGTGTGGTATCAACTTGCTTTTCCTTTTCTAACATCATATTATCCTTATGTTTTAAAAGCATTTTGGAATGACTCTATTCAGCAAGTGCTAAGGTCTCTTTTGAGTCAGGAATCACAATAGGATTAGTTTGAACAACAATATCACCAACATATAGCTTTGGTTTCGACTGCTGAGCTTTCTGCAGATAGAAGGGATTTTGAAAAAAACTAGAGTCTGTTTAGTGGTTATCTTTCATTGAAAAAACTAAGTTTCGTCAACATGTAAACAGTTTATGCAGATTGATCTCTTTTAAAAACAATATTATCTAGATGTTTGATCTGCTTTTCTAGAGCTATTTCTCTATCAATGTTCCTAGATTCTTCTTTCTTAAAATCATTTTTTAGAAGAGTAACCGTTTGTAATAAAGATTCCTTTTCTTTTAAATGTTCTGAAAGAGTTTGTTTAAGAAGATCAATCTCTATAGACTGTGCACATGTGTCTGAAATGTTATCCTTACTCCTTAAGTCAACATTTTATCCTTCTTTCAAAACTATAACTTGTTCTTTATATCTTTCAAGCTCAGCAGTTAAGGTATCATTGACACTCTTATTTTCCAGATTAGTCTTGGTACAATTAGCTTACTTGGGGTTTAATGTGTTCCAATCACATATAATTTTCAAATCATCTTTTGTGGTAGAGGGTTATTAGACTTATAAATCGTTACTTGTCTGTGATTCTATCACTACTGAGAATAAGGAATGATATTGCTATCACTGGTTATTTTAGTCTCTGAATGATTCACAACATTCGACTGTTGAGAAGACGACATCACCTGCACAGCTTGATTTACCACATTATTATTCATTAATTATCACAGATTATGATTCATTTGCAAGAGAATTCAGGAAACCATAATGAGATAAATTCAACCATGAAGAGCAACTTTGGCAGAGTTGAGTTCGTCACAATCAAAGTCATATGCATCCAAATCATCATCTTGATAAGCAGCATTGTGAGTAATGACAGTCTGTGTGCTTTGACCTTCAGGATATTGGGTTCCTGCACCAAAAAAAGCTATTCCATATCATTGAATATTGACAATGTTGCTTGAGATTGTACCAGCAACACTTTCTCCTTAAACCATGAATCATCCCTTTTTCTCTTTGGTTTGGTGCACTGTCTAGACATGTGGCCTTCCCCTTTGCAGTTGTAGCAAATAACCGTCCTCTATTTTCCAGAATTGCTTCCACTTGCTCCTGGAGTGTAAGTCCTTGAAGTACCCGCAGCAAAAGAAGTGTGTCTCCCCTGAATTGGTTGTGTGTAACTCTTCATATTTGTTGGTAGCTTATTTGCCCTAGGGTTAGACGTGGTTTCTAATGCTGTTTATTGTAGTGGATACGGGATGGTGACAACTGCACGTCAAAATGACATCATGTGAGGATGGATCATGGTTCTTTACCTTTTTGGACACTGGAACATATTAAAACGTGATTATGCTTGTTGGGAAAATTCAGATTGTTGGTTATTTTGGGGAGGATATTCCAATTAAGGGATGGATGATGATGGAAGAATAAACGTTTGTGGTGAATTGGATGATTGAAAATTCATTGGATGGGTAATGTTATTGTAAAGAGGGTTGTTTATGATTGATGAGTTGAGTATTGTTGAGAGTGATAAGGTGAACCATACTGTGTAAGATGGATATGTTGAAGCTGGTGGTTGAATGTTTGAGTGGTTTTGGTAAGTGTGTTGATGAGTTTGATAAGGTGCCTGTGTTAATTTGGTGAGATGCAACTAAAGCAAGAGATCCTAGGTAAGTTATGCATCAAACGAACTTCATTTGCATGTCGTTCTTGTTGTTCAAGTAAGCATGAAGATGATAACATTGAGTAGTATGCATTCTTTGCACCAACTTAACCATTTTTTTTTTTTGCAGTTAGTAACAAATTTGCTCCATTCATCAGGAAGTGTGTTCAGGAAACTTGGTATTAACTTGAAATTGCTCCTTCAGTGGGCATCTTGTAGATGTTATATCATTGAGTAGCATGTGTGATTCTCATAGTAGTACTCGTGTAACGACTCTCCTTCTTGTAAGTGAACTTATCAAATTCATCGTACAACTTACACTCTCGTTCTTGCTTGTTACGACGTTTCCTTGAATGGAGCAGTTTAATCTTCTCCAAAGATCTTGGTACCGATGTTGTCTCAACAAGTGCATTAAATTTTTGTAGGAGGCCTTGGAGTATGATATTAATTGCTTTGATGTCAAGTCAGCTTGATGCTTCTGCTAATGGGTGAGCCTCAGGATATTCCTTAAGTCTTGTTTACACCATCCTCTTTGATGATGGACAGTGAGTGGATCCTTTCTAAATGGATGCTAAGGATAATTCTACCATGTGGTCTATTATCGTATAAAGTTCAATTATGCTTTTTCCATGGAATTCATATAAATGTTTTTCAAGCATCGGTGGTTTATTGTCACCACCCGAGAGAAGTGATTTATCAGCAAGAGTCGTCATTGATAACGTGGTATCAAAAAGATTACTAATTGATCGATCGGTGGTAGAAAGAAATTATGTTTGATTATGTGGTTGTCGAGTCTTGAAGTAATTCTTGAAACTACACGGGATTTTACAATTCTCGACAAAACCGAGAAAACAAGTTAATGTTTCACGGGATTTTACAAGTAAAAGAAATTTGAGTTGATAGGTTTTGACTAGTTTGGTTTTCAAAGGAGGTTGACTAGTTCGGTTCCCAAAACGATTAACTAGTTCGGTTGTCAAAGAACTGACTAGTTCGGTTCCACTGGTTCGATTAACTAGTTCGGTTGTCAAACAAAAAGACTAGTTCGGTTCCACTGGTTCGGTTATCTAGTTCGGTTGTCAAACAGAAAGACTAGTTCGGTTCCACTGGTTCGATTAACTAGTTCGGTTCCAACACAAACAAACTAGATCGGTTCAACTGGTTCGGTTAACTAGTTCGGTTCCAACACAAACAAACTAGATCGGTTCCACTGGTTCGGTTCACTAGTTCGGTTCCAACACAGATTGACTAGTTCGGTTCTAACTCACAAAACTAGTTCGGTTCCAATTAATAACAACTCGTTCGGTTCCAACTAAAATCAACTCGTTCGGTTTCAACACAAACAAACTAGTTCGGTTCAAACTAAAATCAACTCGTTCGGTTTCAACACAAACAAACTAGTTCGGTTCCAACAAAAACAACTCGTTCGGTTACAACTACGACGACTAGTTCGGTTATAACTATGACGAAACCAAATTTTTCAAAACTCAAAAAGACACATTTATGATTGGTTTTTTGCAAAAAAATCTTGTACAACTAGTGTTACTAACCCTATAGGAACAAGAAAAATGACAACTTTAAGGTTTTTAAGCCGAAAAATTAATTTTGCTCTTTGTAAAGGTTTTGAACACAAATCCAAACAGACAATTACAATACTAAACTCACACCATCCATGCTTTTGATACCCAATAGAAGATACTAGTAATATTTGAATATATACAAGAACTAGAGAGAGAAGTGGGTTGGAAAAGTTTCTTTAGAGAGAGAAAGTAACATGGAATGGATGATAATTTATTATGTGTGAAATGAGAAATGAAACAAAACCAACCAAGCACCCACCTCTCAGGCATGGGAGAGGTGTATTATATAGTCCTATGATGGCGGCCATAGGCCTTTTTTTTTTTTTTTTTTTTTTTTTTTTTTTAACGGGCTTTATGGGCCTTGGGCCAGGACTGTTACTAGACTGATATAGGTGTAACAAACACGGGCCTAAGAGTATATTACAACTTGGAAGTGACCGATACTTTTCTTGTTTCCAACAATTAGTACTGCTGGTTATACTTAATACTGCCGAGTTACTACTGTTAATTATTCTTAATACTGCTAGGTATAATTAATACTGTGATAATTGTGAAAATTGTTATAGCTTGTGTTTTCTTGGTTGTTGGACTAAATTCTTGCCAGAAAAGTAAATAAAAGATGTTGATTGATGATGGAAAGTTTTTTAAAATTGAATTTTGTGTTAATATGGTGACTCAAAGATAATGCTGCTAGGCATAACTTACTACGCTGGTTCTAAGTTCTGTGCTAGGCATACACTTACTATGCTGAGTTACTACTGCTGGGTTTAGTTAATGTTGTTGAGGGTCCCCACCTCTTTCCGATCCTTATAATTATTTATAAAAAACCACTAATCGTTATTTTTCTTAACTACTCTTGATTAAGGTTTCCATCAGTCATTAAATCAATTTCATACTTTCGTAAACTCTCTAATCACAAACCCTAACTCAATTTTATCATCCATCATCAAAACCCAACACAAATGACGACCCTAAAGTTTGCAGATACTCAGAACATGGTCGTATTTTTTGTCTAAACCCACAAAAAGTGATGGGTTTGAACAAATAGCGTTTGTTCCTCCAGACCACAACATGCATGCTCCATTCAGAAGGAAGGCTTCTCAAGAATTTAAAGTTTAGATCTTCTTGAGAGATGTTTTCACCTAAGATGGCTAACTGGCTTACAATTTTCTGAAGCCGGGTAAAGATAGAGTCAAGTGACTCTGAGCTAGAAGCATTGAAGTTTTCATACATCTGCTTCAGGAGTGTCTTTTGAGTCTTCTTGGTGGCTTCATTACCACCAAATCTTGCTTCTATGGCTTCAAACAAGGTCTTGGCATCTTTGTATTGATTAAAAGTGAGTAGATGCTCACTTGGAAGTGTCATCATCAAAATACTTCGGGCTTTAAGATCATTCTTCTTTTGGATCTTCTCCTCAGCAGTAACAGCACCAGGTATTGTTGAAGTAGATGTACCATCAGCGTTTGTAGTGGTTCGTGCTACTGGCTTGAAGGAGTTGCCATCCTCTATGATCTCCCAGAGAGCATAGTCTTGAAGTTGAATGTATGACTCTATTCTGAGTCTCCATGTGTCATAATCACCTTGCTTCAGAAGTGGCAGTTTTGCAAGAGCATTGTTTTGGGTACTTTCTAGATCCATGGGTCTTGATCTAGAGATTGTACAAAGAGTTAGATCTAGTTTGTTTCTTCTTGATCAAGGTTTCAGAACACCCGCTCTGATACCACTTGTTGATCCCTTGTAGATCTTTGATTAGCTTATTAAAGCTTTAGTTATCTTAGATAAATCTAAAACAACTATGATAGAAACCTTGTGGTGTATATATAAAGATTATGCGGAATTAATCTTTATATACTCAGAAGAATAAGAACAATATCAAAACAAAGGAACTTTCACTATATTAAACAAATCACAAAACAACTATATGTTTCGCCTAACAACTATTGTGTTTTTCTATTTGTGTATCTCTATCAATTCATCTTTAGCTATGTCGTAAGGGTTCCTTTTATACACCAAGGAAAAACCCTAATAGGCTTACAAAACGCGTTAAGTGATCATGCATATCTATTCCTAATTTAACTCATGCATATCACATAAGCAGTACTAATAAACTAACTAACAGTACTAATTTACACTGACAGTACTAACATTGTACTGACAGTACTAACTATAACTAGCAGTACTAATATTAAAACTAGCAGTACTAATGACTTAGTTTATATTCTTTAATCTTCACTAGCTGTATAATCTTCAAGTAGCAGTACTAAGTCCTTTGAGCAGTATGAACTTGTAGAAGCCCTTTAATTCCCAACAGAAAAGGAGGGTCAAGAAGCTTGAATAAAAAAGAAGTTCAAGAACTCATAAGCTAAAGAGACTATACAAAGTTGGTTTGAGTGCTAGGGTAGAATCCTCTAGTGATGAAGAAGATTTGGGTGAGGATTCATCCAAACAGGAGAGGAGGATTAATGCTATTGATGCAGATGAAGACATTACCCTGGTTAATGTTCAAGATGATGCTGACAAAGAAATGTTTGATGTGGATGCTTTAAATGGTGAAGAAGTGTTTGTTACAGGGCAAAATGAAAATGTTGTTGAAGAAGTAGTTGATACTGCTCAATTAGTACTGTTGCAACAATTGTTACAATAACTACTGAAGAGATTACTTTGGCTCAAGCACTTGAAGCAATAAAAACTTCAAAACCCAAGGTAAAAGGGATTGTTTTTCAAGAGCCAGGTGAATCTACAACAACAAAATCTACAATAATTACTTCACAACAATCACAGGACAAGGGTAAAGGAATAATGATAGAAGAACATGTGAAGCCTATGAAGAAGGAAGATCTAATCATGCTTGATGAAGAAGTTGCTTTAAAGTTACAAGCTGAATTTGATGAAGAAGAAAGACTTGCAAGAGAGAAAGCTAAAAAAGAAAAAGAAGCCAATATTTCTTTGACTGAAGAATAGGATGATATTCATGCTAAGATTGAGGCTGATCATGAATTGGCTCAAAGATTGCAAGCAGAGGAGCAAGAAGAGTTGTCTATTGAAGAAAAGGGAAAATTATTTCAACAACTCTTGGAACAAAGAAGAAAGCACTTTGCTGCTAAAAGAGCAGAAGAAAAAAGAAACAAACCACCAACACAAGCTCAACAGAGAAAGATAATGTGTACTTACCTAAAGAACATGGAGGTTACAAGCTTAAATATTTGAACTCAAAAGAGTTTGATTCTATTCAAGAGATGTTTGACAGAGCATTCAAAAGGGTAAATACATTTGAAGACTTTAGAACAGAGTTGGTGGAAGGAAAAGAAAAGAGAGCAGAAGAAGAGCTGATACAAGAGAGTTTAAAGAAGCAAAAGGTGGATGATGACAAAGAAACAGCAGAGCTTAAAAATTATATGGAAATCATTCCAGATGAAGAAGAGGTAACACTTGATGTTATTCCTTTGGCTGTTAAGTCTCCAAGGATTGTTAACTAGAAGATCCACAAAGAAGGATAGAAAAGCTATTATCAAGTAATAAGAGCTGATAGAAAATCTCAAATGTACATGATCTTTAGTCACGTGCTTAAATATTTTGACAGGGAAGACTTGGAAACTTTGTACAAGTTAGTAAAAGCTAAATATAAGTCAACAAGACTAGTGGAAGACTTGGATTTGGTATTATGGAATGATTTGAAAATAATGTTTGAACCACATGTAAAAGATGCAGTATGGAGGAATCAACAAGACTACAAAGTGTTGAGTTGGAAGCTGTATGACTCCTGTGGAGTACATTTCTTGAGGATGCAACATGTGCAGATTTACATGCTGGTAGAAAAGAGATATCCCCTTACACCACCTACAATTACAGATATGTTAAACAAGAAGCTTCAGGTTGATTATTTCAGTAAAATGGCATATCAGCTTCTTAAACTTCTCACAAAACAGCTTAAGAATCAATGAAGTGTTTGGAAGCATCCTCCTGGTGATTATGGAGCTTTTAATGAAGAAACTTGATGATTTTGGAGCTAGATATCAAGTTTAGGGGAGGATTGTTGGGATTAAAAGCTTCTTGATGCTATTTGGAGTTACTGCTACTTTTATTGATGTTAATTCTGCTCAGTCAAAGTTAGTGCTGCTGAAGAATTTCAATGAAAATTATTTTAAGTGTTTACGACTGCTGGTGAAGTTACAACTGCCAGTACAAAGTTACTACTGCTAGAGGAAGTTACTACTACTAGAGGAAGTTACTACTGTTAGTAGAAGTTAAGACTGCTCAGAGATAAAGACTAGAAAATATGCTAAGTAGTTACTACTGTTAGTACAAAAGTTACTACTGTTGGTGTAAAGTTACTACTGCTGAAGGAGTTAATGCTGCTAGTGAAGGAGTTAGTACTGCTGAGTTAGTTAGTACTGCTTATGTGATTTATATAAGTTATTTGTGTAAAAGATATGTATAACTTATTTGTTTAAAAGATTTGATATTCTTAGGAAAGTATTGTAAGCCGTATAGGACTCCTTGGTGTATAAAAGGAGGTCTTAGGGCATAGAGATTGATACGTATAAAAAACGAGTCATTCATAGAATAATCATAGCTTCAATGTTTTGTAACCATAATACTATTAAGAGTATTCGTATTGTTTCATTAATAATATAAAAGATTATTGTTTATTGAATTATATGTTCTTAGTTTTACTGTTTCATTAAGAATTCTTCTGAATATTAAAGATTAAATTCCGCATAATCTTTAATACACTCAAACACAGTTTCTACTATAGTTGTGTTAGATTTATCTAATATAACTAATCCTTATACAAGCTTAAGGAATTTGATCTATTGAAGTGGGATCAACAGTAGACAATTCTCAGGTGTTTAGGTGGATTATTTCTTTGATCGTATGGAACTCTTCTTTTTCGTCAATGAAGTCTCCAATTCAGAGTGTGTTCAGGTTCGGGTAATGGTTCAACAAGTTCAGAATTGGAAGCACGTGTATGCATCCAAGAGAGAAATTGTTTGGGTCAGTTTGCCAGAAAACTGTACGGTGATTTTTGAAAAAGAGGGGGAATTAAAGTGATTTTCCAGGGTTGATTACAGAACAACTTAAAAATCCCCAGCAACGGCGCCAAAAACTTTGATGTGTTTTAAAAGCTTTAAATTTATAATGACTGAAAATACCAATTTTATTATAGGGAAACACATGGGTAAAAGCATAACCTACGTATGCAGTATACTCTTTTTAGGTAAGACCAGGTCGTCCACAGGGATTTGAGTAGTGTTTAGATAATCAGAAAGAAAATAAACTTTAACTTGAAAATAACTTTTTGTTTTACCAATAATAATGAAGATGACTACTCGGATAGTTGAAAATAATTTATAAATATTGGAAATGATTAAGACCTCGAAGATGAAACCTTAACTTATAAAAAGTATTCCTCCTCAGAAAACGTTTTCACAAATTAACTTAATTAACTAAAGACTTATATTTAGTAGACTAGACCAAATGTGTCACTCAAATAGTTTAGTTACTTATTATATCAAAACTTATTTTGTTTATCAATTCACAAAAGTGGATTTCTCGGTACGGACGATAAAGATCATAGACAAATCTTTAAAACCACATAGATCATAACGGGTCTTTCGACCTATACTGGTAATATTATATAATCTAAGTTGATAAGCAGAAACTAATAAGATAGGATATAACACGATTGCAACATAAGCTTGAGATTAAAGAGATCACGATCATACCAAACACTTATTCATTATCATAACGTCACCGAGTAGTCATAAGAGATTTAGCCTCTCATGGCTATGAGGTTCATAACATAAGATGATTCAACATGAATTTCCATTATTCCAATATACTACTATGATATTCTACTTAGTTCTTGATTGTTTGATCTTCAATCTTCAAAAGGGTGTGGTGTTTATGGTGTCTTGGCTATATGGGTGGAAAGTGGTGTGAAGAATGGATGAGAGGATTGTTTGAAGGATGAAGTAGTAGAATGAGGGATGATTGAAATGTGTGAAATTCGTCCCCTATTTATAGGCTAAGTCAGGGGTAAAAGTGTGGCGCACAGAGTTGTAAGTGCGGCGTACTTGGTGATTAAATGCGAGGGTAATAAATGTTTATTGAGAAAATGCGGCGCACAAGGTTGTAAGTGCGGCATACTTAGGGAGTTAATGCAGTAGCATTTAAGTCTTCATTAATTCTTCATAATCAGGTGGGAAGTGCGGCGCATAAGGTTGTAAGTATGGCATACTTGTGGAGTTAATGCTGAATTTTGACTAAGCTTTAATTACTTCTGACTTGAGGAGAAGTGCGGCACACAATTGGTAAGTGCGACATACATTTGCACATTTAGAACTTGAATTTTATTTCTTTCTTGTATATTGTGATCTTTAGCATATAAATACTCGATCTTTGTTGTGTTTATCTTCGGGATGTCTTCAAGTAAACCTGCAAGCAATTCATGCTATTAAGTATCAAAAGTTAATGAGAAATGATTAAATATATGCAAATAACGCTACCGAAAACATGTATAATTTAGGGCGTTATCATCGTCTGACAAGATACTAAAACCTATCTTTGGGTAAGGCTTTAGTAAACATGTCAGCTAATTGGTATTCAGTTCTGACAAAATACAATTCAATTATACTATTTTCAACCTGTTCCTTGGTAAAATGATATCGAGTATGGATGTGCTTGGTATGGGAGTGCTGCACGGGGTTGCCTGAGATTGCTATGGCTGACTAAGAGTTGCAATACAACGGTATTTTATTGTAGTTGAAGCCATAATCCTTAAGTTGTGTTCTCATCCACATTACTTGAGCACAACCTACAGATAATGCCACGTACTCCGCCTCTGTTGATGACATTTTTGTGTAGTCCTGCTTCTTTGACATCCAGCTGACTAATTTATCACCTAGGAACTGTATTCCTCCAGAAGTGATTTTGCGCGTATCAAGATATCTGGCATGGTCGGCATCTGAAAAAGTTGTTAGTTCAAAGCCAGAATCCTTCGGATACTAGAGTCCCATGTAAATGGTCCCCCTTAAGTATCAAAAGATCCTTTTAACCTCTTTGAGGTGTTTTTCAGTCAGTCTTGCTTAATAACGTGCACAATAACATACTGCTTGCACTATGTCTGGTCTACTAGATGTCAGATACATGAGTGACCCGATTTTACTACGGTAGTCAGTTTGGTCTATGAGTTTTCCACTCAAGTCTACATCCAGTTTAGGTTTGGTAGCCATTGGTGTACCAACGGTATCACATTTTTGCATACCTTGTTTTTTAGGTATTTCTAAAGCGCACTTGGCCTGATTGATAAAGATACCTCATGGGGATTGGTGGATCTGAAGTCCTAAAAAGATTTTCATTTCCCCATTAAGGACATCTCAAATCTACTGTGCATTTCCTCTATCTAAAGGGTTTATCGATGAGTTCCTAGACTTTTAGTCTGTCAAACTGATGAAGCTCTTCCTGTATTTCCTCTATCCAAGCGAAATCAGCCATTGCCTCCTTAATGTTTTTTGGTTCAGCAGTACTTATGATGAGCGCGAACATATACATTTCAAGATCTGTTGCAAGTTGTCGTCTTATTTGCACTGGCCTAGATGGATTTCCACGAACTTGTTCTAACAAGTGATCTTTTATCCATCGGTATTCGGAATTGTGTGGTTGATAGGTATGCATATTTGAATTATCAATATTGCATGAGGAAGACTCATTAATTTCTCGTACCGGTGTACAAAAAGGATTGATAAATTCATCATGTTAGAGCTGTGTATCTCCTGCTTAATTATCGTTGTTTTCCTCAGCAAGAACAGTTGTAGTTGGATTTGTTGGTTCTGTTAAAGATTGAATATTCGTTGTAGGTAGTGTATCTTGCTGTTTAGAATTGTTAGTGGGAGAAGAAGACTTGTTGACACTTGAAGTACCTGCATTGAAAAATTCATCGTACAAAGGACCGAAAAGAAGATCCAACTCTTGTTATGACGGAGCTGTTGTATCTGCTGAAGGAGAAACATTTTGTAGTTAGGGCGCGGGGCCAGAGTTGTCATAGTCTGATGCCTTTTGTCATTGGGGAACGAGGCCTAAAGTGTTATTATCAACAGTCGTCTTAGTCATCTCTTTGATTTCATTAAATCTAAGATGTATGGATTCAACTATCAATCGGGTTCTCTTGTTGTAAACACGATATCCCTTAGACTGAGTAGAGTATCCCACCAAAATGCACGGATCCCTTTTTTCTTTTATCTTGTCTAGATTTTTACCATCTCTGGTTAGGTAACAAGTGCAACTAAAAATGTAAAGGTGTTTAATTGAAGGTTTCCTGTCATTGATGATGTGATATGCTATTTTCTCATGTGTTAGGATGATGATAGATCGGTTTTGAGTATAGCATGCAGTTGCAATTGCTTAAGCCCAAAAGAACAAAGAAAGTTTATAAGCTGAGAGCATCATGCGAGCAGCCTCAATGAGAGTACGGTTTCGTCTTTCGACAATGCCGTTCTGTTCAGGTGTTCGAGGAGTATAAGTTTGATGCTCAATTCCTTCTTCTTTGAAGAATGCATGGAGTGTCTTGTTTAAGAACTCTGTGCCTCTGTCAGTTCGAACAAAAATTACCAGTGCTTGAAGATTTCGATAAATCATTGTGAGGAAATCTTTTAGAACTTATGGTGTTTCATCCTTGGATCTTAGAAACAGAGTCCAAGTATATCTGGAGTAGTCGTCTATAATTACCAGAATATATTTCTTCCCATTTATACTAGCAACCCGCATTGGACCACATAAGTCCATATGAAGCAAATTTAGCCGTCCTTTTGAACTTGGAACATCCTTTGTCTTGAATGAACTTCTTTTTTCTTTACTCACTTTACAAGAGGAACGTAGTTAATCCTTGACATATTTTAGTTTTGGTAAACCAATCACGACATCTTTCTTTGAAAGTAAGTTGATGTAGTCGAAGTTAAGATAAGAGAGTCTTCGATGTCATAACCATGCTTGAGTTGGTAAGGCTTTAGCCATGAAATAGATTGGAGTTGATAAAGACGTTTCTTGAAGAGAAATTGTATAGAGATCAGATCCATGATTACTGGTGAGTAAATCGTTACCTTGAAGATCTCTAACGAAACACGTAGATTTCCAGAAAGCAACCTCCAAATCCGCATCTCAAAATTGACCAACCGAGAAGAGATTAAGATTGAGGTCTTCGACGTAATAAACCCTGTTGATCGTGATATTTCCTTAAACCAAATCTTCATAACCAAGAATTGGAGCAAATTGATCATTGCCGAAACGAAAAGTACCCAGATAATTCTCAACAAAATTGAACAGCAGCTTTAGATTGATCGTCAAATGCTTTGTGCATCCAAAGTCAACAATAAATAGGATGAGTTGAACAATCTGCAAGAGAATTAGAGGACGATGGAATACATGACAAATTGGATCCTAAAGTATTTGTAAGATTTAAGACATTAGTTATCCTATAAGCATTATCTATAGCAAAACTAACTCTCTTTTGCACATTTTCATTCCTAACTTTAGGCACCCATTTCATTTTTGTCTTAGGAACCCATTTATATCCTGATGGGCATTTCTATGCCTTACTAGTTTTCTCATACAGCATCCTATAGTAACTCTTGGATTTTTGGATAGTAGACTCTAACGCAACTATTTTCTTATGGGGTATTGCAACAGATTTGTTCGCTTGACTTTTGGCTTTTCTAGTACTAATAGGCACTACTTTAGGCTTCTTAATTCTAGCATTCACGTCATTCAATAATTTAGAAATACAAGCATCATGATTCAAATTAAACACACATTTTCCACAAGTAGCACAAACAACATTAACATTCAAAGTTCTAGATTGTAAATTGTCATTACACGCAGTTATAGACTTTGTTTTATTAGAAATACTAGAAATTCTAGGGTGGTCTTCTACTTTAGTCTTCTTATCCTTTACTTAACTATTGTTTGGCATGATCTTATCTTTCATTTGAGTGCTCCCAAGCTGTGGTCTGCTAACATTAGTTTTGTGAATTACTCCCTATAAGGTATGACAACGCGAGATTAGTATTTACCTAATTGCTAAGTAAATTGGTGCTCTAGTTTGTGTTGTCCCTAATTGTCAATTTGAATACATTGCCTGTTTTAATCACATTGTGTTTCTACAGCTTGCCTTGATTTGTTGAGGCAAAATTTTGTGTAGTGATGTTTTGAAAAACCCTCTGACAACATAGTTTTTGGGAGCCGACTTTGTCTTTGAAAAACTTTTCCTCTCAAGAGAGTCTAAAAATGAAGTCGGTTTGCCTAAAACTGATGGTTTTGGAATCCTTTGAGCATTTGGTTGTCGAACAACAAATGGTTTATCAAACTTAGTTTCCATAGACTTTCCTTTGCATTTCTCAATGAGTTTCTTTAACTCACTTATCGTAATGTTCTTGTCTTGCAGTTAAGCTTTCAAATCTTGTATTTCGAAATATTATTCACGTTCTTTTAGAAATACATTTGACGCTTTTTCTTTGCAAACTGTGTCATTTTTCATTTGTTCTTGACATTGTTGTAAAGCAAGTTCAAGAGAAATCGAGTGTTTTTCTAATTTAGCAAAACTTTGTAGAAAGCTCAGTATTAAACTGTCTTTACTAAAACATCTTCAGTTTTGTTTCGGAAAGCTTTTGTCAAGACATGTTACAATTCTTTCACTTTATGAAGATATAAGCATTGCAATTCAGAGTGAGCATCTAAATCAGATAAGAATGCAAATAAGAACACATAACATCATAGACACGACATTCTTGCAAAAGTATATCATACATGTTTGAAAATTCTGCTTTATCAGATTCAAGTTCATCGATTTCTTTTCAGGGATTCACGTACTTAAAAATCAGCCATGAATGCATTTCTTGCTTAAGTTCATAATAAATTGAAAACTATCATTTGTGTCTTTAGGGCAGAGGCAGCAAACAAGTCTATAAGTAGGATTTCCATATCAAGACAGGTTGGTGCACAAAAATGATCATGAGAATGCTTTTCCCAAGCTGGATCAACAAGTTCTTTAAGATGATTTATGTTATTCGTCATTACATTATATGCTTGTCTACTTTTACTTATTGATTTAGAAACTTGTAAGAAACTGATGTTTTTGAAAAATTTTGGTTTAGATTTCACAAAATATTTTCTCCACATTTTCTTTTTTACTTCATTCGCATGTGCCAACTGTTCATGATATTCCTTTGTTGCTGGTTTAAAATTTTCATAAAGGCTATTTAGCATTATGTAAGCATAAGGTCTCACTAAGTCTTTATTCAATTTTGATCTATCTACTCCTCATTTTCAAGATCAGAGTCTCTTACCCTACGGGACAGTCTGTTTACAAGATCAGATGGTCATATGGGATCTCATACAAAACATGGTTTTTTCAGATTGAGCCTTTTTTAAGGTACAATGATTACAAAGTTGGTCTAACCTTTGAATGTTAGCCTTTTAGGAGCTAACATATAAATGGTGTTAAATTATTGATTCCTTTTGTAACAATTTCATTCAAAAACTTTAATTGTTTTCCATTGAAATCATTTTTGTCAATTTCTTTTTCTTCCCTTAATGTTTCAATCCGTTATTACCTTTGTTTTTCTCTTTTGACAAACCTTTGTAATGTGACTTTGTTAAAGACTCTGATTGAATAATCATCATATTTCATTCTCTTGACAAACTGAAATTTTCATAGGCCTAGTTTAAAACCTTCTATTATGTCAATTTCTTTTTTAGCTTAATATCCTAAGTTCATTAACTATGTTCAAGTTTTGTCATAGTCAACTGTATGGTCATTTAAGGTCTTGTACGTCTCAAGCTCAGTCTGTTTATTTTGAAGTGCAATTAGACAACTATCCCGAATACTATTAGAATAACTCCCCAAAAGTTCTACTATTTTCGCAGAAAGATTTGCACTCTTTCAATTTCATGAGCACTCATGTGTTTGCTTCTTTAATTGCTATTGTGAATCTTTTTATTTTCACATCAACATCAAGTTTGAAATTTGCAATTAAATTAGCAAGCGCAACACGCTCATCTTCAGCATTTTGGTCAGTCTGAATATCATTATCACACATATCCGGTATTCAGGAATGACATTACTATCAACCTTTTCCACTACACATGTTTATACTAATAGAATTCAGTTGCACAAAGTTGTTCGCAATTTGGCAAACACATTATATTCAAAGCATTGTATTAGTACCTAATCTAATAGCTAAGTATCTATTCCTGATCGCAGAAGAACCTCCGGATATAGAAGCTTGTACATGGTTGCTTCCAATTCTTGTTCATCAATCTCTTCATCCGTGTCTGCTAGCCAATCAGATTGTTCTTCTTGTAATGGAACACCTTTCTCAGCTTGTTTGCACAACATCTTTTCCTTGTGATATGTGTTGTCTTTCACCCTTTTTAGTTTTCTGCATTCCTTAGCGAAATGGCCAAATTCCTTACAATTGAAACACTGTATCCCAGTCTGCTGCACTACCTGAGTGCCTATAGTCAACCTAGCCCCAACAACAGTCACTATCCTCTGATTCCTAAACTGCCCAGTCTGATTGTCATTCTTGTACCTTAGAGAAGTTTCCACATTCTTATTTCTGGAGTTTAAAGAAGTTCTGAGGTTGTTGTTGGTAGGTTTATAGATCTTTTTAAAGTACTTTGCAATGAGCTAAGTTTTTCTGCATATCCTTATCTCTCTAAGCTTGTTCTGAATCACTGTCTTCTTCAGAAGCTGACTCGGATGGAGGTGTGATTGGTTTGGCTATCTGTTTGCCTTTGAATTTGGTAGATGCATTAGATCTGGTAGAAGATGCTTGTTTTGATATTGGTGCATATGGTTTGTGAGATTTTGGTTCTTGATAATAAGGATCTGGATGTGGTGAAGCAACAGCAACAAGTGCTAATGGGTTAGCATTCTTAGCTATTCTCTCAGCACGGATTTCATTAACTTCCTTTTTGTGGAAAACTAGAAGGGGGGTTGAATAGTTTACCGCTTTTTAATTAAAGGTTTTGAAGTGTTTGTAAAAAATTCTAGATTTGATTTTATGTGAACTCAACACTTGCACAATATGAATAATATATTTATCTAAACAATTGATATGATAGTATGAGGAGATAATGTAAGACAAGAGATAAGAGTAAGAACAATCAAACCACAACATGAGGATTTATAGTGGTTCGGTAACGAAGCACCTCTTCGCTCTACTTCACTCCCGAGCACCTAACTCGAGAGTTTTCTTCATTATGTCAACAAGCTCCCTTATGGCGGAGAAAACCGTATACAACGTTGCTTACACCGATTTACGACACAAAGCTAAATGTCGAGTTCTAATCTTAGCTAGAACCAATCTATCACAACACAACTTCACGACTTCACAACTTCACAACTTCTTCGCAACTTCAAGACTTCCTCATAACTTTACGACTTCACTTCACCACACTACTTATGCCACAACTAACTAACACTACTTGGTAAGATCACCACGATCTATCCTATGCTTGACAAAGATCGCCAAGATCAGCTACTAACACATAAAGTACAAAAGATATACAAAAGATTTTACAAGTATGATATGGATGAAATAAATTGCAAAAACACACAAAGGTAAAATACTTATTCACTTGAGGATAAAAGTATTCTATCCTTCAACTTAGGAATTGAGCCTTGGAACACATTATGAAAAAAAGCTTTAATGATAAATGATCAAAGGATTTTGATGAGATGTGTGGGCTGTTTTAGAACAGAAAGAATGCGTGCAAAAGGTGAGAAAATTGTAGGGAAAAGTCCAGTATTTATAAGAAAAACTAGGGTAGCGTCTACCTAGGGGCGGTGGTATGTGTTTAATTACACATACCTTTGACCACTAAAAACGGACTTAAATGCACAAAAACGTACCAAAAATACATTGTATTTGTATGTTTTGCATTTGTATTGTGCAGGTAATGGTTATCCAAGAAAAGGACAAAATCGAAGCCAAAACGACAAAACCGAGCACGAGAACAGAAAGACCGTGAGAAGTCAAAGTCAACAAAAAAGTCAAAGTCAAAGTCAACCCCGGGAAGTGGCATTAGAAAGAGCGTCGAAAACCGAACTCAAAAACTTAAATTGTCAAAAGTAGGCCCGCCTGTACCCACCTAGTGGGCCCAGGTCAGCCCACTTATACACTTATAGTTTATAAGCCTTAATCCTTATGAAAAGCCCAAAGTCTTTTTCATTTATAACCGGCCCAACAAACTAGCCCAATCCATACCCCTTTATATCACTCCCGTTACCCCTTAACCCTTACTCCGTTAGTCCTTTAAGGACGAACGGTGCAAACCGTTATAAAACTCCAAGGACCAAATTTGCAAAGAACAAGGACTATGAATGCAAAAGTTATACACATTTTCAGGGACCAAACTTGCCAAATCCACTTACCCTGCACCAAAACACTGTACATCTTCCTCCTTTCCCACCACTTCCCTTTGGCACTATTCACCCATCGTTTTTACTCTACTCCATTACAAAACTTCATTAAAACCCCTAACCCACCACACAAACATCTAAAATCCAGGTTGGCAATCCCAATTCATCTAATTCGACAAAAGAAGAAGACAAAAAAATGGATGGACAAGATCATATGACTTGGGGACTACTCAAAATGGACAGCTATGATCAATTCAAGACTCACCTCACACAACAAACACAGCTATGAACCCTCTCAGCAAAGAAACACAAGAATGAAGACAAGAGACTTCGATGTTTTATATAAATAGGGTTGATTGTTGGCCCTGGAGGCACTTAGTCTTTTTTTTCTAGTTTTTAGTTTCAACTTATTTTACTTAATGTTTTAATTATTGTCTTTTTAATTCAAGTCTTGTAATCTTCTTTTTCAAGTTTAATGAAATTCAAAGTTTGGATCTAAAAATCTGTTTTAAGTTCATTTATGTTTTAAAACACTTCATAAGCTCTTATAAGCTCATACCACTGTTTTACTCATAAAAGATTTTACAAAAGATTTTTATAAGTTTACTGTTTGATTAAGAAAGGAATGGGTATTCTGTTTGCAGCTTATTAGATGAATAAGCAATTTTGGATGGCTTATTTAGTTTAGAGCTTATTGGTAAGCATTAGGATAAGTATGAAAGGTGTTTTGGGGTACTAAGTCTAAACCAAAAGCCTAGGACCCTTGTAAGTTTCTTTTTCAGTTTTGCTTATTTTTAAGCACTTGCTTATTTTCTGCTTATTGCTGCTTATAACTGCATACCTTATGTTTATTTATGTTAGTTTTATGCTTATTGTCTTTGTTTATTGCCTAAATGTCCTTTGTTTGAGTTTTGCTTAAAAATGTCTTTATTTGCTTATAACTGATTAGTGCTCATTGGCTTATTTGAGTGCTTATCTTTGTTTTGAATTTGCTTATTTACACTTAACATTGCATGTTTAATATCTGTGTTTACAAGTCTCTGCTTAAATCTTTGAAAATAGTCTTAAAATAAAAATTTGATTCTTAAAGGGGTGTTTGGCATAAGATTAAAACGGGTCAGAATGGTAGTTTTAATTGGGTTGGGTCACTAAGGCAAGATTAACAAGCTTTATTAAGTAAAGCTAATCTGTTTTGAAAGGTTGTTAAACTTAGAATTCTATTTTTAAAGTCCTTAGTAACCATTGTTTTAATCTGTGGTTTAATTAGTTTAGTGATTTAGTTTATCTGTTTAGTTTTGATTAAGTGCTTTGTGTTTACATTTTCTTGCTTGTTTTTGATCTAAAATGCAGTAGAGCAAAGACAGTTTGAGTGTGCTTTGGCCATTTGTGGTCTAGGTCATTCTGTCAAGTTTTCTTATCTATTAAAAAGTCCAATTTTCAATCTAAGAATTAGGCAAGTTAAAGATGGCTTTAAGATCTGAAATTTTATGTATAAGCTCATTAGGATACATACTTCAACTATTTAAGCTTATTTCATATTTTAAACTTTTTTTTCTAGCTTATTTTAAAGCCTGCAATTTGCTCTTTGTCTTCTAAAGAAAACCACATTCAGCATGTACTGAGTATGACAAGCTTTTTCATAAGCCTTTTTCAAGGCTCATGTGGATTTCAAAACTTCTTTTGATTGATGATTCTTGTAACTTATAAGCTAAGCTTTTCAAAGCTATAAGCTGCTAAGCCCTAAGGATCCTTTAAGGGCCATAAAAATAAGCTCATTAGTGCTCCCATAGGCTGTTTGTATAAAGTTTTGGTCAATCTGCTTATTTGCTCTTAGGAGCTTTTCTACTTTAATTTCTTGCTTAATTGTGTTCCTATTTGCTTATTAGAGTAGGTTGATATCTGTTTTTGCTTATCTTGTTTTGATTTAGCTTATTAAGTTTACAAAATGCTTAATAGTTTTCCTTTTATAGTCATTAAGTTAAAATAGCATCTGTCAGCTTATTTCTAGTTTTTCCAGCTCATTCCTTACTTATTCCTGTTTGCTTTTGCTTATTAGGGATAGAACCTTATGTGATTTAGCTTATTTTGTTATGCCATTTGCTTATTAGTCTAAAAAAGGCCAACTGTTAGCATTTTTGGCCTTAGTTTAAAAAAAAACTGTCATCTTTAAGCTCTTTTTCTGAGCTTATTATAGCTTTTCAAAAATAATCTCAAGTTTTAAAGTTGTTAGTTTTCAGCTTATTTATAACTTTGTTTTTAAAGTTTTTCAAAAAGAAAAAAAAGGGAGTAGGGAAGTTTGGGGTGAGCAAGGCTGTCAGGGGTGAGCAAGGCTCGAACCCCTGACCTCTACCCACTCAATCTTTATAGCACCTCACACACGCACACACAAACCAACTGGCCTAGGGTCTTTTTTAGTTTTAGTTTGCATTATTATTTATTTATATGCACTTTCCAGTTTTAGCTTATTTAGCTTATTTGCTTTTTAACTGCTTATTTGATCAGCACTTTTTCAATTTCTTATTTTTCTGTAATCTTCATAAGCTAAAGTATTTTTTTGTATTTTTCCAGATTTTTATCATTTAGTTTACTATTTTTAATAATTTAATTTCATTAAAACAATAATTAATTCATAAAAAATAAAATAAAAGTAAAAAAAAAATATAATTCTTTTTTTCAAAATGTTCTTTTATCATGTAGGACCTAGAAAAAGTAAATTTGCATTCGGAGGGTTAAAATTTCAAATTTTGGTTTTTTAAAGAACGGGTTTTGATCCCCGTTCACGTTTTCGTGTTTTTAAGCTTAAATCGCTTTCGTTTTTTAGTCTAATTTTCTTTATTCTTACATTTTAGTTACTTATGGTTAATTAAAAGTTAAAAAATCATTTTAGGATTAAAATTTTGATAATTTAGTTTTTTAGGACGCGTTTTTAATGACCGTTAACATTTTTAGCCTATATCTTTAATTGCTTTTATTGTTTGATTTCTTTTAGTTATTTTTTTGCACTTTATTAGTAGAAATAGATTCCAAATTAAATCTTTGATCACTCAAGCATTGTTCACAAACCGATTCTCGATTTTCAAATTCACGCCTCGTTGGGACATAACGACCCGGGTCCGGTTTTAAACTTTGTGGATAACGAAGCGAGAAACCGATACTTCTGGATATATATTTTTTTATTTGTGAATTTAAATTATTGCTTTTTGGATTTTAAAAGTGATTTGTTTATTTTCACCTATATTATACTATATATTTCTACCTATATAATAGACAAGTTATGAATTAGTTCATGTTGACTATGCATGATGGCTAGGTTGTTTTAATACTGACTCAAAGGGCAATATGTGAACATTTTGGTGACTAGGCAATAACAGTGTAAACACTAGGGGTATTTTGGACAATTAAGAACTTCCATAAACTTTGCTACAATTTCACCGCTTTCATTTATTATGCACAACTCATAAAACACTTCCTAGAATATCTCTTAATTTTCAAAATCCATTTCAAAGACATCTTGATTCACTGATTTTCTAAATCATATACAAAATAATTGTGATAAACGTGTATTCAAATCATAGAACCCTAATCAATCTCACAAAAAACAATCAAATCCTATGATTCAATCATTTGTTAAACCCTCAAACTAAACCCACAAATTTACATAATCACACTAAATAATTTAAATCATAGGGCGTCTCTATGGTTTTATATTGCGAAAATCTAAGGGACAAATTCAGTTTATGTTTCTGTGTTTCACGGTTATGTTTCACCATTATATACACAATGACACAACAGGTATGCTATTGATTTATACAGTTTTTTATATGATGACATGTTTTTTTATTGATTTTCTTTTATGTTTAATTGTGGTGAAATTATAATTTTGATTCGTTATCACTTTCATGATGAGATTCTATGCATTCCAAGTGTTTGATAAAATGTCTATGAAGTTAACTTTGTAAAAAAACTTATCTTGGGATTTTATTCGTAAATATCTTATGTTTAGTGGGAATTTTATTTTTATTTCGTTAATTGATATTTGTGGTCAATAATTAAATATTGCTTTATAGTCATAGATTTTCGACCCATTGTTATATGAGTGGGTCTATATGAGTTATTTGTTAATTTTTTTGAGCGAAATATAAATTTCTATTTGAACAAAGTCTAAGAACATTGTTTATTATGTAATAGTGTATTGATGTTACGAGGGACGAGGTTTTTGTGGTAAGTCTGAAAATGCTACACCAAAACAATGGCAACATGATGGTGCCTGCAAGGATGTGTTTGAATTCAAGGTCCATGATCAGGTATATGCTCAAAAAACAAATATGAACATGTTAAAAAATTAATTTTATAAAGTTTACTAATATGTTTGTGATTATGTGCAACAATTTCAGGTTAGTTCTATGTTAAAAACATAGTTTTATGTTAAAAACATAATTGGGCATTGCTGAAAAGGAAAAAAAAACTTTTTCTTATTGCTTAGAGGTATCGATCTCACATTCATAGTCATAAACATATTTACTTTTCTGAAATTTCATGTTGCTTAGAGGTTTCTGAAAATGAAAAAAAAAACTTTTTCTTATTGGGCATTGCAGAAAAGGAAAAAAAAACTTTTTCTTATTGCTTAGAGGTATCGATCTCACATTCATAGTCATAAACATATTTACTTTTCTGAAATTTCATGTTGCTTAGAGGTTTCTGAAAATGTCAAAACTGATGTTCTTAGCTTTTCTCAGACTCGCAAAATGCTTAACCTTATCCAGGTTTGTTCCAAATTCTGTTATTTTATTTTGTACGATAATCCGATTTGGGCTACTATAATCTCTTAAAGGTCAAATGGGACCGAAGTTGCACACAACGTATATTTGATGCATGCGACTTCCTAAAACATTATTGCAGATCTAAGTTTTCCCATATTTTTTATATACCTGTTTCTTTGTTATAAGGTATGAAGACAAGAGATGGGCTGCCAAAGATGGAGCGCAAAGTTCACTTTAGAGGTTTCAAGAAAATAAAGCCTTTACATAGTTTCACGAGGTGCCTATCGATTTTCATTGGAAGAACATGATTATATCACAGATCTAAGTTTTCCTATATTGTTTTTTATATATATGTTGCTTTTGTTATAAGGTATGAAGACAAGAGATGGGCTGCCAAAGATGGAGCGCAAAATTCACTTTTTAGGTTTCAAGAAAATAAAGCATTTACATAGTTTCACGACCTGCTACATATGTGATGTTATTTCTTCAAGAAACCTGAATTTGCAGTAACAATAAATGTTCTTGGATTCCCAACCATTTATGTCCCTGTAAGTGTTGCTTATGCCTTGAAATTATGTAACGTCTATAACCCCGACAACAATAACAACATTTAATATAAACTTGAATTTTGTAACTTTGCCATTTAAAAAATATTTGTTGACATAGGGGGTGTTTGGATTTGGGTCTTGGAGCTATTTATTTGATTATTCGGAACTTAAAGTGACAATACTTAGTTTGTTGTGTTTGGATAAACAAATTACGCCCTGATTATCCGATATTTAGTCTTTAAAATCATTTTTGGATAATTGATTTCATTACATTTTTTTAATGGCTAGATAATTAGTTTCATAGCCGCTGCAGCATGGAATTGAGACCATTAATATTCTTCTTTTCAAGGTTGGTTACGATAAGCAAGGACTTCCAATAGTCTTACAACTGATAGGACGTCCTTGGGGCGAAGCTGCAATTTTGCGTCTGGCTGCTGCCATTGAGTTAACAAACTAACTTCCCATCCTAAACAAATATTTACCCTTTAAACTAACTTCCCATCCTAAACTATCCCCATCCTAAACAAATAATCTTACTATTGGCTTATAACAACGAAAGTATATTGCCAAGCTAAA
>BQNB010017728.1:53778-69438 GCA_026074375.1 Tanacetum coccineum | reverse complement strand
TGGGTCTAGTTGGGTAAATATTTTTAAGGGATGGGTCTAGTTGGGTCTCCCTTAATAATTATAGATGGGTCTTGTTAGGTATAGCATTTTTCATCCGTTTTTTACGTTTTTATACGTTTTCGACCGATTTCTACTGTTTACGACCGATTTCTACCGTTTTCGTCTGTTTTTGACCGATTTTGACCGTTTTCGATCGATTTCCATTGCTTTTGACCGATTTCGACAATTTTTGACCGATTTCGACAGCTTTCGACCGTTTTCGTACGTCTTCGACCGATTTTTATCGTTTTCGACCAATTTCAATTGATTTCGACCGATTTCAACCTTTTTCGACCGACTCCGACCGTTTTCGATCGTTTTTTACCGATTTTGACCGTTTTTGGACCGATTTCCACCGACTTCAACAGTTTTTGACCGATTTCGGCCGTTTTCGACCGTTTTTGTACGTCTTCGACCGATTTTTATCGTTTTCGATCGATTTCAACTAATTTCGACCGTTTTCGAGCGATTACGACCGTTTTCGACCGATTTCGTCATTTTTCGACCGATTCAGATCGTTTTCGACCGATTTTCACCGTTTTTGACCGATTTCCACCGATTTTGACCGATTTCAAAAGTTTTTGACCGATTTTGATAGATTTCCACCGTTTTCGACCGATTTTGACCGAGTTCGACCATTTTTGACCGGTTTCAGTCGAAAGTACTTGATATCCAATTTCAAAAACGGGCGAAAATACAGTTGAAATCGGTCGAATCAGTTGAAAGCGGTCGAAAACTATCAAAAACGGTAAAAATCGATCGAAAACGTACGAAAACAGTCGAAATCGATCAAAAACGATCAAAATCGGTCTAGAACGGTCGAAAACGGTTGAAATCGGTCAAAAACGGTGGAAATCGGTTGAAAACGGTCGAAAACAGTGGAAAACGGTCGAAATCGGTCAAAATCGCTCGTCGAAATCGATGGAAACTGGTAAAAATCGGTCGAAAAAGGTCAAAATCGGTCGAAAACGGTCAAAATCGGTCGAAAATGGTCAAAATCGTTCGAAAACGGTGGAAATCTGTAGGATCCCGTATTCACTTCATAACATATAACATACACGAATCAAACTAGAAAGGAGAAAGAGAGTGAGTTGTTTAGAGAGAGAAAGAGGAGAGAGAAATGAGAGAAAAGAGAAAAAGATATTTTAGATATTTTCAACAACTTACTTTTCCAAGTGGAAAAGTTCCTTATATACCCCCGACACTTAAAAGTGACGCGCGGGATATTTAACTAGGACCCGGGCTCGGGTTTTGTTTGGGATTAAACCCGAAACATATACAATATTAGATTATCTATCGAGCCTGATTCCCGATAAAATCCTATTACAACATTAACTAATTAAAGACCGAAGCTCCATCGTAGAGTGACCGAACTTCCTTGTTCGACTCAATAAATTGAGGCTAACAACTAGTGAGACAACCTAGCTTAAAAATAGCCATCTTGTCCCTTTTGCTTATCTTGACCGAAAATGGATCCTAGAAGGGTCTTAGGTTCTTCTTTTTGTGCCGGGATCACTTAAAAGCTCAAAGTTTGATGATTTAGAACGTTACCCAAGTTTAGTTAATACTTCCATTGCGTTTAAAATTACTTTTCCATAAATATAGGTTATATATATGCCACATATCACCTTTATTTACTACAAAAATTCTATTTAGACGTTGTCGGCCGAGTCAAGACCGAAAACATAAATTTTTGTTATAAATTCAACCGAACCATCCTCACAATTATGAAAACATTTTAAATCCCCAAAATACACTTTGTCAAAACCAACTTGCTTAAAATTTATGCCTTAACGACCATAACGGTCTTTTACCGAATTTCACAAAAATGACCATTCTTCTGAAAACTTCCAAAACACACACCAACGATTTACGTTTTAACCCAACGTTTTCCAAAATCATGAATTTAGTTAAATAAATAAGCTCATTACACACTTCTGAATCACCTAAATTTATTCCCAAACAAACTGTCGTGGCGGTACGCGCTGCGTGACTATTTTCAAGGATCACGAGAAAGCTTCCTGGAATTACTTGAAATACCAACCAGAATGCTCCGAAATGGAAAGACGAATCAAAAGTGATTCTCTCCCAAATTTCCAGACTCCTCAAAACTCCCGGTTATACCATAACCGTTTTACCCAAAAATAGTCAACAGAAGTCAACTTTTCAGCTTTCATCAGGAAAACTGACAAGATCGAAAGACTTCAATATACGAAATTATAATATTTTATAATACTTAACCCTGGGCAAATTTACCAGTTATCACAGTCTCACCCCTTAAAGGAATTTTTCCCCGAAATTCAACTCAAATTATCAACTCACAACACTAACAGGAAAATTCCATTCCTCGAAGAATCACATCAAATCACTAGGGTTTAGTCTTTTCAAGAAATGTTTCTTACGATTCCTCTAAAGACTAAGTTTTTCCACTGTCCAAATCCTATACTTTCTCATGGTCAATCCATATCAGTTCACAAAATTACGATAGTCTCTCCTACTATCCCTTAGTTTCACAATTTCTTCAAACTTAGGTCACGCTGTCTCAGTCGGGTGTCAGGATACGATCCAGTCCTCGACGTAACGACTATTCTATCAAAATTGACATTGCCAAACTTTTTGGTTATTCAACCAACGGGACTAACCCTACAGGGTATATGTCCTACATAATACGACTCACACTCTACTTTCTCAAGAACGCCTATGGTTCTTTTACCAACACTCACTCACTCCCCAAGTAAACCTTACTTGGCCAAACACTCTCGGATCTACCTTTCTAGGAAGACCGTTTCATTATCTAAACCTCATCATTATTTGCCTTAAACCTTTCCCATATCAATCCTACTCAATGAGTGCCTTAAATCTTACTTTACCTAGATAGGTCAAGATACCTCTCAAAAGCCGACATAATAATAAGTATGATCAGATTTCCAATTTGATCACTATAACTCTTTCCAATATTTCCCGTGACCATTCACAGCCTTTCACCTTCCTATTAGCTCTTCTAACGAAACGGTAAAATCGATCAACTCGAATTCATTTCAAACATACAGAATACACCAACTACATCGTACGCCCATCCTAATAAGGAAATGGGTATCCGTCCTATCACGAGCGAAAAATCGGAATGCAACAACACACGGGAAACTGTGCTCTCAAGCTAACACAAAATAACTCAAAACACTGCTATCCACAAATATTAAACAAAATTTCCTTCACTGTCATAGAAACAATTTCAATACAAATCACCTAACGACTAATAAGGATTTATCATAACTACCAATACAAAAAAAAACTTTTCTAATCATAATACCAACGCTACCCGATTTAGTGATATACACAAAATACTAATCCAAACCTCATATATCCTACACATCTCCTCTGGGCTCCTGCCCTCTCCTCATAATGTCAACAATCTTAGCCACATCTAACTGTGTACGTCTCTCCTCTGCGAGCAGTAATGGTAACTCATGGTTCTCCCTCTGCGTATCACTAATGGCATGCCACAGAGCTGCTCTCAGTGCATTTGTCTGACTTGCCCATGACTCCAGGGCTAATACTGGTCTCCAAATCGCTCTAAAAGTCACTACAACCCTCTCCTGCTCATGCTCTAGACTTCTAAATCGATATCTCTAGGAGAAGATCTCATCCCTGACTGCCCCTGACCTAGTAAATAACTCTCCTATGTCCCTATCATAACTCTCAAACAAAGCAGGCGATAGCTCCTCCAATCGTAATGTATGATCACAAATCAATCCCCTTGCATCTCAAATTAAGCTCCCAACTCAGTAAAAAATCCCTCAGTCTCAGCCGTAGCGGGTGAAGCTATAAGCGATGGAACGGTCAGTGGCATCATGGGTGATGAAATAGGTGAAGGAACAATAGAAGGTGCTGGAGAAATAGGAAGTGAACCAAATGACCACTCGGGAGATGGCAGTGTCTGAGCAGGTGGTGTTGGTGGTGGGTAAGCAGGAACATCAATGTAAGCTATACCATCCTCCGGGTTTATCCATGTAGTAAGTGTGGGTTGCCTAAGTGCCGACACTCTCTCTGGTCTCTCAGACTCTGGTATAAATCCAGAACTCTGACCTTTCTCGAATACACTAGGCATCTGGCCCTCTCCCAATGCTATCTCTTGGCGTCTCAACGCCCCATATCCTAATCCTAGAGGCTCACCTATGGCTGTCTCTACAATCGGGGCTGCTCGTGGCTGACCCTCAGGTACAGCCTCATCCCCACCTAAACTAAGACTCTCAACTCCCATACCAGGGCCCTTGTCCCTAGCAGCAAGACCCTCATCCCCCACAGCAGGATCCTCATCCTCTGTAGTAGGACCCTCGTCCTTTGCGTCCTTGCTCACACTATCAGAATCTAAACTCTCCTCCATTTCCTCATCCTCCTCCTCATCATCCCCCTCCTCATCATCATCATCCTCTACTAACTCAGATGTACCCTGATAACGCTTCTGTAAAGGAATGTCTAGCGGTGACAAAGATAGTAAACTCTCGTAAGAGGACCTAAACCTCTTATAGAATGCTGAATCAGACATAGCTGCCACCTCTGCCATACTAGTGGAGAGGCTCGGTGACATCGCCAGTGGGACACGTATAGCTATAGGCACGGTCCTACGGAGAATGGGAACCAAGGTAGGTAGAGTACTATCAGGTAGTGATGTGGGTGGTGCTATAGTGTGGGGTGACTCAGGTGCCTCAGTCTCAACAGGGTCCTTAAAAGGTTCGGACTCAGTGTCCGTCCTAACCAAATAAGCCTGTCTAATAGCCTCATAAGGATCCTCTAGCAATGGTACGGGCACTAGGAGCTCTGATCTCCATCGGCCTAGGTGGAAATCTCTGGGTCAACAAACACTAGGGTAGATATCCTGTGATAACACGATAAAAGGGTATAAGTATAAAATATTATTATCCAAATTATCAGCATCATTATGCTTACGTATACAAATCATCATAGCTTTAGAAATTAGGCGTTTGTAACCGTCTATATACATATATATATCCTTATATAAATATTAGATATATCAGAAAGAATACGAACACAAATAAACACCGACCAGGTTCGATACCGAACAGGCACAACTGGTCATCACATAGAGCACATAATCTACAAAAGCCTATCCTTAATTCACGTCACTACATGTGACTTTCCACTAAAATTCTCAAGGCAACATGCACTACACTAAGGCAAGCACGGCCAACATTAATCAATTAACATCGCTACCCGCCAAAATTTTGCCTACATTCTCAAGGCATAGCATACTACTACTACTAAGGCAGCATGGCAATCCTAAAATCGACATGATCTTAATCTCGACACTCGCAAGTGTTCTCACCACTTTAAATCCTATCATTTTTAGGTGGTCACATTACTCACACACCCCTTCCCTCCTATAACATAACTTTAGAAAACTAACCCCATCATTTCATAGTCCTTCATGAATTAAGCATAGTTGATCAGGCTATGCGTAATTTAGGAAAATACAATGAACTGCTTGGGCTAGCTGACTTCCACCATGTTCGAGGTTTTACTAAAAACAGACTTCACTTTGGTTATAGTTGCGTTTTTATTTTATTTTATAAAAACTGGCATTCTCTATAACCCTGGCTCTTGATACCAATCTGTCACACCCCGCCAGTGGCGGAAACACGGGATGCGACGATACCGTTCATAGTATAACATACAAGATCATACACTTTATAATTTATGAAGAAAAGATTTGGATTTACATTAACTTTACAAGTTACGACTTGGCGGTAAAACAATTTCAACTCATCTTGACTCAACCCCCTTGGGTAAACATCATTGGTCTTCCAACCTCATTCACATACCTTTAATTGACACACCTGAAAATGATACTCGAAAACGTCAAAAATAATGTTGGTGAGCTCGTAGGTTTGACCTCAAACCCAAAAGTTGTGCCAATATATCAAAACAATAGACAATAGTGCAATATGACAGTGAATATATATGCAAACAACCCATGACATAGCATCCCCGCTAGTCATGTAACACAACCTAGCAATCCCGCTAGTCAATCACCATATGTCACTTACACATCTAAAGGGCCTACCAGCTGGAGCACTAAATTAGGGCAGGACCTCACACATACCAGGGTAGGCGTACCCATCCGCTCCAATAACTACACAAATACTGGGTAGGCGTACCCATCCGATCTAAACAATCATACAAATACTGGGATAGGCATACCCCTCTGATCCAAACAATCATGCAACACATAATATTCGCATAGCAGTCATAAGCACATATCTTGTCCCAAAACAAAACCACATTTCGCACAGTTCAATTCAAAACATTTTAAAACACATTTGAGTATCATTTTCCCCCAATGGAAAAGACAGTAAAAATGGGGCTACGAGAACTCACCTCAATAGCAAATAAGGCTACAGCACAAATCTCAAACTCAAAGCACAAATAATCTCAACGCAAGCGCACAGCAGTACCCGGCCATGACCTAGTCAATTACGACACCTTATTAATATTTGTACAAAGTTGTCTTATTGTACAAGTGTTCATCTTTACACACACCAAGATTCTCAATACCGTTACAAAACCCTTTTTCTTATCACCAAACCTTTACTTTTATCTTAAAACCGTTATCTTATAACGAAACCGTCATCTTTTACCAAACCGTTATCTCATAACGAAAATGTTATCTTTTACCAAAACCGTTATCTCATAACGAAACCGTTATCTTTTACCAAAATCGTTATCTCATAACAAAACCGTTATCTTTTACCAAAACAGTTATCTCATAACTATCTTTTACCAAAACCGTTATCTCATAACGAAACTGTTATCTTTTACCAAAACCGTTATCTCATAACGAAACCGTTATCTTTTATTATGGTTGTGTGGTGAAATATTCAACACGACTCCAAAACACTTGGGCTCAGTGCAACATTGACAACAAAAACTCAAAACATAGCCAAAATTTTTAATGAAACAACCGACCCAACGATCCACAAAAATATGACGAGAGATAAGTGGGAGTTCGAAGATCGAAAATAAACGAATAGATATTTTTGCAACGTTATTATATATATATATATATATATATATATATATTATACTATATTATATAATTTATGATCATATATATGATTATATAATATTTCTATTACTTTCGTCACTTTTTCTGGGGCTTGACGGCGGTAAGTTTAAATTATTATAAAATATTTATCGTCCTTGCGTGTCCATGTTAAATCGTTTGCCCTTAACCCCTTTTCTTCAAAATCATTCTTTTGTCCTTTAGCCGAGTTGTCGCAAAAATAATTTTTCCACATTATTCCGAAATTTCTGACAAAATGTCAAGAAGTTTATACTTTCAACATGCTTTTCCAAACGTGACAAAATCGTTCAATTTAAATCATTTTCTACTTCCGTGATAATTAAAATCCATAGGTTCATTCTTAGCATTCAAGCCATTTATTTTTCCCTATTGGGCCTGAAAGCCCCAAGTTAGTCCATTAACTCTTGTTAAGTCCAACATAGCCATTTTAAACCAAATTCAAGTCCAAACGTCCGTTTTCTAGTTATTAGACCTTATGGCCCATTAAGATTTTAAGTTTAGCCCGATATTTAAACAAGGTTCATAAAATCCAAAATCTAATATTGATAAATACAAGCCCAATCCCACAAAAGCCCAATATCAATATATATATTAAATCCCAAAGTACACCGAATCCAACAAGCCGAATTTAAATGGGCTAAAGCCCAACAAGCCATAAGCCAAAAATATAAGCCGAAACCGAATTAGCTATAAGCTCAAAATATATAAGTCAAAACAAAATAAGCTATAAGCTCAATATATATCGAGAACACAATAAGCCATAAACTCAAAAATAAGCCAAACCATTATCTCTTCATGAGCATATAAATAAGCCGAGACCAAGTGGCCGAGCCCACTTCTTGTGTCAGGCCGAGATCAAACCAAACGGACCCCTTGGTTGGGCCGAACCCATACCGAAACCAAATAAAACCCAATAAGCCCAAAAACAAGCTCTAATAAGCACTTTGCCAAAATGTTATTTCACTACAACAACCAAAATATTCAAACTTTAAATTCCTTGTTTCCTTTTCTTTCAAATCGACGCACGCAACACCCCTTTATTTACATTTTCACTTTCAAGATTCAACCTTTTTGACGATCAACTTGTACAACTAGTGTTAAGACACCAAAATAAGCATAGAAGTACAACTTAAATCAAATTTAGAAAACTTACAAGTTTTTGGCGAGTTTGGTTCGATTTTGACGTAAGAGAAAGACCCAAAAACCTTTTCTATAACCCGCGTCTATCTAATATCAACCCACTATTGATCTTATAATCTCGTGTTGTAGATCCCGTTCAATATAGATCTTCCTACCCTGTTAAGAGTTGTAGCCAATATGGATAGATCCACACAAACTACAGGAGAAACAATGACTATAAACACTATAAGTTATGTGGAAACTAACTTATAATGCTAAGAAGAACAATGAATATTAATAACTAAACTTTTGTATTAATCTGCTAAAACGATTACAGATTACTAACTATGAGATTGCTTTTTGGTGAGAGATATCTCTTCTCTAATGTCGTAGGGTTCCTTTTATACACCAAGGATAAACCCTAACAGACTTACAAAACGTATAAAAGATAATACATATCTTTTCCTATAATATCTCATGCATATCTCTTAAACGGTACTAACTATTTTGTACTGGCGGTACAAACTATTACTAACGCGGTACAAACTAATACTAACAGTACAAACTATAACTGTCGGTACTAACTATTACAACTAACGGTACTAAGTCAGGAAAACATAATTCCCAACAATCCTCCCCTAAACATGTTTGTTGAACTTGTTTAACTTCATGTTTCTCTGATGTAGATATCTTGAATTTCATGGAGGATGTATCCAAACACTCTGTCAAATCTTGAACTCAATGTGAGATAAACTTAAGTACCTTTGATCCTTTCTGTATCATTCTTGGATCTTCACTTTTGATAATACTGAACTCTTGTACCGTTATCTTGATCACTTAGCAGCTTACAATCCTTGTCTTCTCAGCTACATGTCATATCTGCAACACAGCTACATCTTTTCTGCAACAATCCAACTAAGTTGGCTTTGTAGTTTTTGGCAAACTACCAGCCATTAACGGATTTGATGTTCCTTTACCAGTAGCCGTTTGCTCTGGGATAGCCAATTCTTCATTGTAAACAACAAGGTGAATTGACAACCTTATAGTTTTTAGTAAACTACCAACTATCAACGGATTTGATTTGTCTTTACCAAAAACCGTTTGCTTTTGGACTAGTCAATGCTTCATTACCATAACATGGTGCATTGATAACCATATAGTTTTTAGCAAACTATCAGCTATCAACAGATTTGATTTGTCTTTACCAGGAACTGTTTGATCCTGGACTAGCCAACTCTTTACTGTGAAGCAAGGTGAGTTGAGAACCATACAATTTTTGGTAAATTGTCAACCATAAACGGATTTGAGAAGTCTTTACCACAAGCCGTTTGCTTATGGACTAGCCAGTTCTTATGTCTGTTAAACATGGTGAACTGATGACCATTTGTTGTGTGGTTTTGAAACCAACACTCAAAGATCCTCCTCATTTCCATCAGAGTCTTCAGGTTCTAACTCTGCAACTAGCTTCTTGACAAATCTAATTAACTCCAATGCCATAAAACTGTCTTCTTCAGATTCTAATTTTAATTCCAGCATTTGCAACAGTACTTTCTTTCTCAAAGGATACTTTTTCTCTACAAGCATATGAATGACTAATCCTGCCTCTGTCATTAAAGTATGTACCCCTGAAGAACCATGTAGCTTCCAACTTACTACATTCCAATCATGTTGTGAGTTCCAAAACTCATCTTCATCACTTGGATTGAACATTATCATTAAATCTCCCCAAAGTACTCTATCAAAACCTTCAGGTATCTCATCTTGGTATCTGTCCATCACAAGTTGATATACAACATTCAAATCATCTCTATCAAATATTAAAAGCACCCTCATCGGAGTACTAAAGTATCTCTTTTATCCATTGCTTCTAACCACCACATTTAGATTAATCTCCTCTAAGTCTTTAGATTTATCAAATTATGGTTTATTTCCAAGATACTCAGATTTCCATTCTATGATAGGTTACTTCTTGTCAAGTATTTCATAATCCACCTCTTTGTCCTCATCTGGAGCTATTGTTAAACATAATCTCAGCTTATCATTCTCTTTTTCACTATCATCCTCAGAGGTGTTTTATCTGAATCTTCTTTTCCTTGACTTCATCTTTTTCCTTGTGCCAAGTTTTCTCTTTTTGGTACCTTCTTCTTCTTCTTTACTTTCCTCCTTAATACTATCATCCTTCTTTATACTAGCAGCTTTCTTGTTCAAATCTTTTATTAGCATCTCATCCTCAACAGAACCAATAGCAATGAAGTTTTCATCAGACCTTTTTACCTTTTCATACAAAACTTGTATTTCTTCAAAAAATTTGGTCTTCAAGTCAGAATGCTTCTTTCCTCCAACATGCTTCAAATATGTCATCATTTGGTTTCTCAGCTGAGTTCTTGAAGGAAGTTTGTTTCTGATAACCTCAGATCTTTGTTGAGCAAGAAATCTCCTTTGAGCAGCAATGGTATCATGAAGGAACTTGGCTCTCTCTTCGATGGTAAACTTTTCTCTCTCTTCTTCTTGAAGCTTCTCAGCAAGAATCTTATCAGCATTGAGTCTTGCCTGGATAAACTCATACTTATTTGTGAGTGCAGCCTTAGTAGCTTCTTCCTCAGCTAACCTTTTCTTTTCTTCTTCTGCTTCCCATTCCTCTTGAACCTTTCTGGCCATCTCTTCATCATTAGCAAGCATTTTAAACTTATTTTCAGCTTCATTGATATCTTCTGATTCAGTATCAGATTCATCTTCTTCTTTAATCTTTCCTTTGCCTTTAGCTTTTGGATCGATCTTAGGAAGAGGCTTCAATGTTAACAATGATCTTGTTGATGTAGGCCTTGGTCTCTCAATGTCCTCAACATCCTTAAGCTCTACTCCTTTTTCTTTTTCTTTCTGTTTCAATTTGTTCTGACTCATTGTAACAAGAACTTGTGTAATGGTCTCATCATCACCAAAAACTGTTGGAGTAGGTATTGAAGTCATTGTTGGAACTATTGGAGTATCAATTTCTCCTAAAATTTGATCTTTAACCTCAGCAGTACCTTCAATAAAGCTATCGGTACTAACTCTTGTTCTGTCGGTACCTTCATTTTGCTTGCCGGTACCTTCATTTGCTTGTTAGTACTTTGTTGCAGATCAATACTTTGTTGTAGATCAGTACTTTGCTTGTCGGTACCTTCATCTTGAGTAAGAGTGTAGTCCTCTAAATCAGTATCCATAGAATCCCAATCAATGTGAGTATGTACAAATGGTGCACCTTTGGAAGATTTAACAGCTTTCCTCCCTTGTTTGGAGACACTCCTTCTCTTCTTTGTTTTCTCCATATCCTTCAGCTTGTGTTGTTTCTTCAATCTAGCAGCTCTAAACCAGGCTTTGTGATGGTTGATAACTGGTCTGGCCTTCTTCTTAAGCTGCTTGATTTGAGCCTTCAAAGTTATAATTTTTACAACTTGATATGTGACCTGGGTACACAAAGAAATACAAATATCATATACACTTTGGAGTGTCAGGCCATCCTCATTCCCTGATAGGGATCTATCACTGGATGACTGACCTTCATGATTCCCACCAGAACCCTCTGGATTGGAATCAGGAATAGGAATAGAAGGAGAAGGTTTGGGAAATGGATAAGGCTGTGGCTCAGGTTGGTCTTCACTTGGGTGAGTAAGAGAAGGTATTGGTTGGGATTCAGATGGTCTTTCTGAAACTTCACCCTCATCCTTTGTTGGTTGAACCAACATAGAGTAAAATAAAGGTGTGACATTCCCTAAAAAGTTTTTACCCTTTTTAACCATAAATGTCAAAACCTTTTTAGTCAAAGTTGGAACTAGAAAGTGATCCTTAGGAACAGGCACATCTTTTAACTGATTTCTCAAAAATATTTTTAAAAATCTTGGATACATGACAAACTTCTTAGATGCATCCAAATGTCTCATCATACCATCAAAAATTATATTTTTGATTAGTTGTCAAACAAATCACTGCTGTGGCAATATTAGTGGGAATTTGATCCCAAGAAGTGCTTTTAGAACTGATGCAGTGATTCATGGTATGAAAAAGAAATTTCCATTGAGGTGAAAAGAGGGCTTTGTTAAAAGTTAAAGTATTTAGGTCCCCCTTATATCTCATTAACTGAATAGTGTCAAATATAGCCTGATTGTTTAAAGTATCTATCCCATCAGCATCATCAAAAAGAAGATCACTTCTTATTGATGCCTCTAAGATAGTCACAGGCTTGCCAGCAACAAAGGCATCTATATAACTAATGTTGTTGACTATTCTTGACTTAGCAGATGTCCAGAACTGTTCAACAAACAAAGTTGAGACTATAGGACTTACAGTGAGTGTAAAGTGGATTGAACTGCGTATGAGGAAGTCCATAATCTGGTGAAACTTAGTGTTCCCATCATTCTTTTCCAAATAGGCAACCATATTATGCTTTGAGCAGAAATCCAAACCAGCCATTGTTTAATTGAGTTTTTTGAGCGACGGTGATGAAAGATTAGGGTTTGTTAAATGAAGTCGATTAAGAGAGTGTAGGTGAATAAATTATGTAATTGAGATGGGTATGTATAGAAGAAGCAAACCCAATGTCAAAGAAACTTCTAAAAATTACACTTTAGACCCATATCGGTATTTTCACTAACGGCTTTATAGCGGTACAAACTTTGCCTGTCGGTACTAACTATAAGCCTATTAGTACTAACCTTTGTCAACCAAAAATTGAACAAGTCTGGCAACAAGAGTTCCTTAGTACCATCTATAGCTCTCTTCATTTACTCTCTAAAACCCAAATAACTCTTGGAAAAACATCACTATTGTCAAGCTTCTTCTGCTCACATAACATTCCATACAAACTGTACAACAAATCATCTTGCCTCCCCTTAACTAATGCAGCCTATTGATTGATCATTCTAATGTTAACAATCAAGAAATTGAACCTGCTAACATCAAAAGCTTTGATTAAAAGATCAGCTACATTGTCATCAGTGTGAATCTTTAGCACCTGGATAAGTTTATTCTCATAAGCATCCCTAATAAAGTGGTGCCTAATTGCAATATGCTTTGTCTTGGAGTGAAATAATGGATTCTTTACAATGCATATAGTACTCTCATTATCAATGTAGATCTTTGTGTTCATAAAATTGAACCCATAGTCTAACATTTGATTTTGAATCCACAAAACTTTCCCACAGTAGTTGGCCGCAGCAACATATTCTGCCTCTGTAGTAGAAGTAGCCATAATTGTCTGCTTCTTGCATTGTCATGAAATAAGTCTCCTGCCAAGAAATTGACAACCTCCTGTTGTGGATTTCCTGTCAAGATTTGCTCCAGCATTGTCACTATCTGAGTAGGATTCTAGGTTAAATGATGACACTCTAGGATACCAAAGGCCCAGTTTGGGTTTCCCTTTGAGGTACCTAAAGATTCTTTTCATAGCATGTAGTTGGGAGGTCTTTGGAGTTACCTGAAACCTAGAACAAGCACAGACTGCAAACATAATATCAGGCCTAGAAGCAGTCAAGTACATTAAAGAGCCAATCATAGATCTATAAAGGTGTACATCCACATCACTAGCTTCCTTATCCTTTACCAAAGGCTTCTAGGTCTCAATTGGTGTACTAGCAGTCTTTACACTAGAAAAATCAAACTTCTTCAGGATTTCTGCAATATACTTATCCTGGCTTATAAAAATACCATCTTCTTTCTGTTTGACTTGTAATCCAAGAAAGAAGGTGAGCTCTCCCATAGAACTCATCTGAAATCTACTCTTCATCAATGCCTCAAATTCATCACACCAAGATCTCTTTGTAGAACCAAAAATAATGTCATCCACATAAACTTGTACCAACATGATATCATTTTTTTCCTTCTTGATAAAAAGAGTCTTGTCAATAGTTCCTCTTCTGTATCCACTCTTCAACAAGAAAGTAGATAAAGTAGCATACCAGGCTCTGGGAGCTTGGTGTAAACCATAGAGGGCTTTCATAACTTTATAGACCTTTGTAGGATACTTAGGATCTACAAAACCTGGAGGTTGAGACACATATACCTCCTCATCAATTATGCCATAAAGGAAGGCACTCTTCACATCCATCTGATAGACTATGAATCCCATATAAGAAGCAAAGGCTAAAAAGATCCTAATGGCTTCAATCCTAGCCATAGGAGCAAAAACCTCATCATAGTCTATCCTTTCCTCTTTCCTATGTCCCTAAGTAACCAACCTTGCCTTATTTCTAACCACAACACCTCTTTCATCCTTCTTATTTCTATAAACCCATTTTGTCCTAATTGCCTTCTTCCCATAAGGCAAATCTACAAGAATCTAAACTTTCAGAATCTTGAATTGCAGCAGTTCTTCCTGCATAGCATAAACCTAACTTTCATCTTCAAGTGCTTTAGATATCTTCTTGGGTTCATTTTGAGACAAAAAAACAAGCAAATAAACAATGCTAGAAGTCCTTATGATTATTTCTTCTTTGCTTTTGAATATAACTTACAAAAGCATGGGCTCCAGAACTTTTGTGCACTTTGCTCCTTGTTTGAACTGCTGATTTTGGATCTTCAAGAATTAAAGTTGAAGGATGAATAGAGTGAATCCTTGATGTGGGAATAGGACTAACATTCATAATAGTTTCTAAATTTGTGAAGTCAGCCACTGCACCCTCATCATCATAAGATGCATTGGTAAAAATACCATCATTAGGATTGTCATAACTATCCTCAAGAGCATGTATTTTAGAATCATCTTGGTCAGTATTGGTTAGATCAATGAAGGATAGTCCACCAGAAGGACTGACAGTACTAACTGGTGTGCTAGCAATATTAACTGTGTTAGTACTGCTAGCTCTAGCAGCTCCTGCTTGAAGAAGCAAATCCTCAGTATCTTGAGCAAACTCCTTTCCAAGAGCTTCAGCTGCATCATTAGCCTCTTTTTCTTGTCTTTTAAGCCTTTTAAGCTCATCCAAAAAGGCTTGATCCTCTTTTTCTACTGGCTTCTCATTTGTCTTTAAATCAGTATTCTTAGTAGGATTTTCACCTTCATTCTTTGCTTCTGAGCTCTTGACTGTTGAAGTATAAGAAGACCATATTGGCAGTACAAAGTAGTCTTGAGGAGATTTACCTTCTATTTTAGTATTTCCTGCATTAATATTATCTTGTGTACTTGCATTATGATTAGCTTCTTTTAGACTTACATGTTTGTTAGCTTGATTCTCTGATCTCACAGGTTGATAATTCATTGAATCAGTTAAATAATCAAGATCAGACAACCAATTTGGTCCTTTCCCTGTAACATTTGTTTTATTTTCTAAAAAGGTTATATGTAGGTTTTCTTCAACTCTCTTGGTTTCTAAATTGTATACCCTAAAAGCCTTGCTATTTAGAGAATACCCTACTAAAAACCCTTCATC
>BQNB010017728.1:3876-53555 GCA_026074375.1 Tanacetum coccineum | reverse complement strand
CTTAAGATGTCTACCACTGACAAAATCTTTAAAACCTAACATTTTATAGCAAAAATTTGGAGTTTAACTCGTTTCCTAATCAATCCTAACTCTAACCCATCACTTGAAATGCCATACCAAGCCCTTAAACACAACTCATACATCATATAACATGCATTTCCAGAATCAAACTTCCATTTTCATGGATTAAAATTAAAAGAAAAATTGAAAATAAATAGAAGATCTTACTAGGAGTTGATTTAGGCTAGAGAATCAAAAACAAGAACACCCTTCTTACACAAGGGCTGATTTCAAACCAAAGGAGACCCCAAAACCCAAGTTTATAATGCTTCTAACCTTCTTAAATATCACCAATACTTCTCTCAAGAAAACCCTAGTGAAAACCCTTCAATAAAACATCCATAACATCTTCAAATCTTCAAGAAATTTCACCAAACTTTGCAAGCAACTTATGGATGATGTTAAGATGCTAAAAATGAGATGAATAAATTTGTAAGATTATTGTGGTGGTGGTACTAATTTCGGCAGCAAACAAGGGGAAGAGAGGGGGATAAGTTTTTTTTTGAAATGAATGGTTTAATTTCACAAGGATGCATGTATGGAAAAATGAGAGCAATGAGTAAGTTTATAGAAAAGAGAAAAGATGTTGTGTGTGGGAAAGGGTAACCGGCCATAGGGCCTTGGTTTGTGAAATTTTATTTATTTTTATAAGTTTTTAATTAAAGTATAGTGTAAGTGTAAATTAAATAAAGGTAAGGTTTAAGGTAAAACGCGAGTTTTAAGCAAGAAATTTTCGTAAACGCGAAACACAACGGAAAATGAAAATGGTGTAAATTATAATCATCGGGGAATATTATGAGATTATTAAACCACTTGAGGCACGAAGACGGAATAGATTTCTAAATACGGCTCACGCAAAGCTAAGAACGGGAAATTCTTACTAAATCGGGTAAACGTAAAATTAATAACTTTGCTTAAAAATGAAAATAGAAATAAAGCTCAGAGTAAATAGTGACCTTAAATACGGAATGTTACATCCTCCCCTCCTTAAGGGAGCGCCGTCCCGGTGCTCGATTCCTCAATCTTGTCTTCTTATTACTCGAGAAAAGATGAGGGTAATTTCTTTTGAAGAAATCTTCTCGCTCCCAAGTGTATTCCGGACCTCGTCTGGAATTCCATCGTACCTTGACAATAGGAATTCGACTTTGCTTGAGCTGCTTCACTTCGCGGTCTATGATTTCTACTGGTTCTTCGATAAAGTGCAATTTGTCGTCAAGTTGGATCTCTTCAAGTGGGATAACCAAGTTTTCATCCGCTAGACATTTCTTGAGATTCGAAACATGGAAGGTGTTATGAATTCCACGGAGTTTATCAGGAAGCTCCAGCTTGTATGCCACGGGACCAATTCTTTCTATGATCTTGAATGGCCTAATGTACCGTGGACTCAACTTACCACATTTCCCAAAGCGAATTACGCCCTTCCAAGGTGATACCTATAACATGACCATATCACCCACTTGAAATTCCATCGGTTTGCGTCTAAAATCCGCATAACTTTTCTGACGGCTTCTGTTGTCTCCCGGACCAATTTTGGGCCAGTGAGTTGGCTATCTCCAACTTCACTCCAGCAAACTGGCGATCTACACTTTTGCCCATACAAAGCTTCAAATGGCGCAGCCTTAATGCTCGCATGATAACTGTTATTGTAGGAGAATTCGACCAATGGTAAGTGTTGATCCCAACTACTACCAAAATAAATTATGCATGCTCGCAACATGTCCTCCAGCGTCTGAATAGTTTTCTCGCTTTGACCATCTGTCTCTGGGTGGTAAGTAGTGCTCATATCCAGTTGGGTTCCCATCGCTTCTTGCAGTGATTTCCAAAATCTTGATGTAAACAAGCTATCTCTATCAGAGATAATTGACGTAGGCATGCCATGCTTACATACAATTTCCTTTAAGTATAATTGGGTCAGTTTTTCTATGCTGTCAGTCTTCTTCATCGGCAAGAAATGAGCAGATTTGGTTAATTGGTCAACAATAACCCAAATGGAGTCATAACCACTTGGCATTCTTGGAAGTCCTGAGACGAAATCCAAGGTTATTTTCTCCCACTTCCACTCTGGGATTTCAGGTTGTTGAAGTAGACCGGATGGCTTTTGGTGCTCAGCCTTTACCTTGGCACAGGTCAGACATTTACTGACATAGGTGGCGATCTCAGCTTTCATGTTCGACCATCAATAGAGCTTCTTTAAGTCTTGATACATCTTGTCTGACCCGGGTGAATGGAATATTTAGATTTGTGCGATTCATGCATGATCAAATCTTGTAATCCTCCAAACAACGGTAACCAAATTCGCCCTTCAAAGCATTGGATTCCATCAAAACGGGTCTTAAATATCGGCTTGATCAGCCTTCCAAAATTTTTAGCTTTCACGTTTTCCTCCTTCATCACCTCAGTTTGAGCATTGAGTATTCTCTCAGGTAAATTGGTGTGTACCGTCATTACCAAAGATTTAACCCTTATTGGTTCTCTGTCCTTTTGACTCAGGGCGTCGGCCACTACACTGGCCTAACAGGATGGTAATGGGTTTCTCAATCATAGTCACTCAAAAGTTCAATCTATCGCCGTTGTCTCATGTTGAGTTCTTTTTGATCCAGAATGTACTGTAGACTCTTATGATCTGTGTACACAGTACACTTAGTACCATACAAATAATGCCTTTAGAGTCTAAGTGCAAACACTACAGCACCCAGTTCTAAATCATGGGTCATGTAGTTTTCCTCATGCTTCTTCAGTTGTCGAGAGGCATATGCTATCATTTTTTCCCTCTGCATCAGAACAGCTCCATAACCTTTGTGAGATGCATCACAATATACAACGAAGTTCTCAGTTCCCTCAGGCAAAGCTAGGATAGGAGTGGAGCATAATTTCTGCTTCAAAGTCTAGAACGCCTCATCTTCTTCCATACCCCATTCATACTTTTTGTTCTTCTGGGTCAATTTAGTTAGAGGCTTAGAAATTAACAAAAAACCCTTGATGAATCTTTGGTAATATCTGAATAAACCTAAAAATTGTCTGACTTCTTTCGGTGTTGTCGGTGCAGACTAATTTCGCATAGACTCAACCTTCGCAGGATCCACGTGAACACCTTTATTGTTGATCACGTGACCGAGAAATTATACCGACTCAAGCTAGAAATCGCACTTCGAGAATTTGGCGTACAATTGCTCTTTCTTGAGTAACTCTAACATGATCTTCAAATGTTTTTCATGCTCTTCTTTATTCTTAGAGTAGATAAGTATGTCATCAATGAATACGATCACAAATTTATCGAGGTATGGCTTGCATACTCGATTTCCATCAGATCCATGATTACCGCAAGGGGCGTGGTTAGACCAAAACGGCATTACATGAAATTCAAGTGACGTAACCTTGTCGAAAAGCTATAATAGGGATATCTTCTTCTCTAATTCAGAGTTGGTGATAACCAGACCGCAGATCGATCTTCGAGTATATGCTGGAACCTTGAAGTTGATCAAACAGGTCATCATTCACTCCGGAAGTGGATACGATTCTTGGAATGTCAACTTTTTAGCTCGCGGATAATCGATGCACATACGGAAACGATCCGTCATTCTTTCTTACGAAACAACCACTGGAGCTCCCAAGGTGAAGAGCTTGGGCGAATAAACCCTTTCTCTAATAGTTCCTTCAATTGACCCGATTTTTCTTTCACTTCCAGTCGGTTGCCAAAACGGTATGGTGCCTCGCGCGACAGGTGCAGCAACGGGCACAAGATCAATTCTAAACTCGAGTTGTCGAGGTGGTGGGTGTCATGGCCAAGTCATCTGGAAACACATTCAAGGAAAAGTGCGAATCACTTGGCATTTGCAACTGTTACTTGACGGTTCTTTATCTGTCACTTGAGCTTAAGAACAACTTGGATTTTCTTCTTTCTATGTAAATTTTCTGGATTTAATGCTAGGATAATCACCTTACATCGTGACGCCCCTCACTATCACATTAAACAAACGAAATGTCTTGTTCTTGTAAGGCACATGTACTTCTTTTACCACACACCGATGACGGCATCGCGTTCTACAACTAATCCCATTCCAATTTTCACATGAAATGTAACAAACTCTATTGGCATGAGATCAATGTACAAATAGGTTGTTAAGTAAATTCAGAGTAAATCAACCATTCAGGAAACAGTGTTGGTGCATACCACTTTCCGTCGGCTTAGTTCGACCTGTAACCTAGTATTTAATTTGGCTGGTTTAAATATCTAGTAAATGGATAAGTTATCATACCAACAAAACTTTATCCGCTCCTGAATCGAACAGTATTGTAACATAACGATTATTCAAGAAGAACGTACCAGTCATGACATTCGGGCCCTGGTTATGTTCGACATCACGAACGATATACGCTTGACCTCGCACATCTCCACCTTGTTGATCAGCTCTCTTTGGGCATGCATTGCTCTTGTGGCCTCTTTCACCACATTCGTAACAAACTACAGCTGATTGAGCATTAGAACCAGAAGCCACATTCCTGCTTCTGCAATCCTTTTCCTTGTGTCCCATTTTTCCACATTTGTAGCACTTTGGTGGGCACTGACCAAAATGACATATCCCACAACTGTTACATTTAGAAGCAACCCCAGTTTGGTTTGCTCCCGCATTTTGAGTAGTGGTCAGAGCCCTAGCATTTCCATGTCTTTGATTGTTGTTCTGGTTATGGCGGTTGTTGTTCCGGTAATTTCCCCGGTTGTTGTTGTTGTTGTTGTTGTTCTCAATTTTCTTAGGTTGCTCTCAGCAATTCTTTCAGCCTTGGCTTGTAACTTCTGCTCCATTAAGGTATGAGCCATTCAGACAGCTTCATTAAGAACAACAGGTCTAGAAGAAGTTGTTTCTCCTTTAATGTTTTCAGGCAAGCCACGTACATATGCCTCCACTTTCTTCTTTTCGCTCGGAACCATTTCCGGGCTTAGGAAGGTCCAATTCATTGAACCTTTGGGTGTAGACAGAATATTGGAATCTTTCACCCTCAAGTTCCATAGTTCAACTTCCATTCTTTGTATCTCTTTTGGCGGACAAAATTCCTCTCTCATCATTATTTTCATATCATTCCAAGACTTTGCATTAACCACCTCAAGCCCCAAAGTGGCGACTTGATAGTTCCACCATGTCAGGGCTCGACCCTGAAGTGTAGCTGCAGCAAACTTTACCTTGTTTCTCTCTGCACATTCGCTGATGCTAAAAATACTTTCTGTTTTCTCGAACCAACGGCTTAACTCAACAACACCTTCATTGCTGTGGAAACTAGTGGGGTTACATTTTATGAAACTCGAGTATGTACATTCACGAGCAGGTGGTGCCCCACCTTGACCTTGAGCATTTCCCCTGATATTACCGCCGGGTCCGCCGACTCCATTAGTGTTTTCTCTTGTAGGGCGATCTTGAGCAAGCGCTGCAGCAACCCTATCAGAAACAAGCTTCTCAATAGCGGCTTAGGTCATTGTTCTTGGTGGCATGATTCTTTCATATCATGAAGAAACTCAATGAGTATTCAAACAATGGTATAACCATAACATGTATAAGCAATCAATTCCAAAGCAAACAGAATAGTCACACATGTATAACAATCAAAGCCCAAAAGAAATCACAACACATCATATAGAAAATCAAAGATAGTAATTCTTCGTCCATCACAAAAGATAGTACAAGGTTGCATGGTTTTACCAAAATATGACCAAAGTCATTACAATCATAAGTACCAAGTCTATAAACTGACATGCCCGGTTTAGTGATAGCTAATAAGAGACTACTATGATCCTATAATACAGATGATAATGTGGGTGATCACAGTCGGATGTGTCGGCTATGGGTACTCGTGTAGCAGAAATCATCGCCCCTCATCTCTAGTGGCAGCATCTCTAACCATGACATAGGGATCATCATGTCGAGGACGACGAGTAGGACGGGGAGAAGGATCATCAAAGTCAGTACGATCAACATGAGTCACTGGAGTAGTAGGTGCCACATATGGTCTTTCACGGTAATGTCTAAACGGGTATAGGTGCCACTGCACCTCAAAGGACCACTGTCTCATATTATGGTGGTGCCATGAAAAATGATCAAAATCCCTCTGAGTAGATTCTAACATCATCTTCAATTTCTTATTTTCTTTTCGGTCTCCCTTCACTAACTCTCAAACTTGATCTTCCAATGTGCACACATTCTTCCTGAGTGCATGTTGACCCTTAATTTGACCTCTTAAATCACTGTCAAATTCTGCCAAATACTTGTCCATTACACTGAGCCTTTTTAGGTTCGAGTGTTCAGTGTTAGCCCGGTCAAACATCTGTTGACTAAGGCCCTTGACTTGGCGATGTAGAGTGTTGACATCTCTTGCTGTAGGGCCAAGAGCAAAAACTTGTCGAGAAGGTCCAGTACCCACATAGACAGTACCCGAGAATAGGCGCACAGAGTATGGTACCCTAGTGATGGTACCAACAGTAGCAGCATCATCTTCCTGCTCATGTTCATCAGGGAGTAGGGAAACTGTTGTATCCTAGCGACTCGGTGTTGTATTGGTGGTGGTAGGTTGAGGGGATCAGCCTCCTCATAAGGGTTGATGACCTCAGCATCACATAATCATTATTTTCTCTCCTCCATTTCTTCCTCTATTTCTGGATCTTCTTCTCTTCCTTCATCATCTTCGCGTATCCATCCGTTCATGGTTACCATTGTTGAGGAATTTGGTGAGGCGCGGACATATTTAAATGGTCGGGCCCGGGCGCGAGCTCAGGTTGCTCTTCCGGATTATCTTCGGGAGGATTCGCAACGTGGTTAGGAGGTAGATTTGCCATGATAATCTGTAAATCACGCAAAATATTTCCGTAAGGTCACTATATAAAAATATTATATGAATAATAACTTATGCAAATATTGCAATGCATGACGATGCCTCCATGAATGTACTGTGATCGATAATAAACCAAATATGAATGATAATATTTGTTATGTATATGAATTACATTTTTATGTAATTAAATGCAAATGTTTTCCAGATGTCTTTTCGAATAGCTATGATAATCGATATATTATCTTTAACATAACACTAATATTTATCATATAAATATTTTAATAGCAATGCACCCGAAACGTGCATAAGTACTTAAATAAGAATCATAAGCTTGACTTGGACGAGGGCCACGAGGAGTCTTAGCGTGCGAAGAAAAAATTTTATTGTTTTAGGTTTTTGAAAACAACCTAGTTCTCTTAACCTTAAGCTCTTGATACAATCTTTACAACCGCCAAATTTCATTCCATCGCAGAGGAACCAACAGTTTGGGTGTTAGTCATAGACAACAACATAAGGAATATAAAGAACGACTCAAAGAGGACGTTTAAAACCATAAACATTGTCCCAGTCATGAAGATCAGAGTCTAAAGTCGGTTCCACAAGATTGTCACCATACGACTTCATCATGTTTCTAAAATCATAATACACCAAGTGTTTTTATGAATGGAACAAAACACTAGTTATTATCAAAAACATTTCACGCTAAACTCGTCTGCCACTCACAAGCATCAACTTGATTACTCTGAGATAAAACATGCTAAAAGTCAACAAAAACGTTGGTGTGAATCCATTAGAGTTTATATAAATAATAAGTGAACCACAAGTATTTTTTTATCATCGAAAATACTTGTGGATCAAACAATTTTAATACTAATGATTAAAGCTCATGTACACTGAAACATTAACCAAAATCATTTATAAAATTTGTAATCACATGCCCCACAACTAGGTTATTTGCAATAGACGCATAAGGAAAAATTCTCAATACAAAATGTCATTTAGGGGTGATCGCGCCATGGATGTCACAACCCCAGACAGGGCAGTCACGGCCCAATAGATCTACTTAATGTACTAGCGCTCACCCATCATAGGCAATTAACAATGCATGAAATTAAGGGGCATTTCTGCAATAGTTACTTATGCAATTAGTTCACAATCGGGTCCAGCAACCATAAATCACTTGTGTTCAATTTATAAAACTAGCATGTATCTCCCTCGCGGGGTTTATGAAAACATTTATAAGTAGAAAGGCGAGGCTATGAACTCATCTTGAGCGGACGGTAATATCAAAAAATATAAGAGCTGAAGAAGACACGTACTCCTAGGAGCGACCTAAAATAAAAGGCGCGTCTTAGAAGAATAAACTAATACTCACGCGAAAGAAAGTAAACCAAACGATGACTTTATAAGAGTTTTACTCATGTCCGAACTAGCATGCATTTGAATTCAATATTTTTTAATGACATAAATTTTACTTAAAATATGTGTCCCATCTGTATTATTATGTCATTAATTCCATGTTTCTATTTTAATCTTTACCCATCATCTAATCACAAATTACCGTTTTGGTTTTTAAGTCTAGTAAACTTCTTATTTATAAAAATTCTGAAATCTTCCAACTTTGTCGGATCATAAATCAAAATCCGTAATTCATATGAAGCATAGAGGTTTTTCAACCTCCTGAAATCATTTTGAGTCTTTTTCATACAATCCAGGCCTCGCTGTCCGGGGAACTAAGATCCTAAGTGAAATTACATTTTTACCTTTATGTCAAAAAGTTTATTTTCTGATTATTTCCACTCCACGAAAATGACCATAAATCAAAATCTATATATGCTATAAACTTGAGGCCACTTGGAGATGATAGATCTAAGTGTCCTCCCCAGGTAACAACTTTATATTTTAAAAGTTAATGCAAAAAATATGGGGTTATACCCCGTTTTCCAACTTATTGAGCAAAATATGTGAATTGTTTTGGTAAATGGGTTGGTATCTCGCTCATTACCGGACGAGATTCGGCTTATCAATTAACAACATATAACTTAAACAAATGCCTACATCTTTATCAAATTCCAGGTACTTATTACCAAAAATCAATCGTAATCAAACCAGTTTGCTCATGAGTGAAAACAGTCCATATACCCTTCAAAAATCAGTCCAAACCTCTTTTTTTTTCACTCCAAAACCTAACCACAATGCTTATAATAATTATTAGGCACATTACTAAATATACAATCTCATTATTTCCAGAACCAAAACTTCCATTTTCATGAATTAAAAATATAAGAAAACAAGAGATAAAAAGGTAAAATATAATTAATATGAGAATAGGGCTTCAAAATGAGATTGAGACATTAGAAATCAAACAAGAAACCCTTCTCCTTGGTTGGCTGAAATCGAAACCAATGGTAAACCCATCATAACCAACCTTATAACCTTCCTCTAACAATGGTAACACTCTTCTAATCAAGTCCCAATCAAAACCCTCAAGAAACTCCAAGAAAACAACCCCTAAACACCTTCAAATCTTTAAGAAATTACACCAAACTTTGCAAGAGGCAAAAGGATGGTGTTAAGATGCCTAAAAGGAGTTGAATAAATTTGTGAGATGGTGGTGGTGATGGGTACAATTTCGGCAGAATTTGGGAGGAAGAAGGAAGAGAGTGGTTTTGAAGTTAGATGGTTATTTTTGCATGTTATGGAGAAGTGAGATAGAATGATGAAGGTTTTATGGGAAAAATGAATATGTTGGTGTGTGGGATAAGCAAAACCGGCCTAGGGCCTAGGGGTTTGCAAAAATATTTTTTTTTTTATTTCTATTTTATAAGTTTATTTAAAGTATTATGTAAAGTATAATTAAGAAAGGTAAGGTTTAAGGGTAGAAATGCGTGGGGGGGGGGGCCGCACGGGGAGGTAGGGCCGGATCGGGGACGGGCGTAGAGGGGAGAGGGGGGAGCCGGATTGGGAGAGGAGTGGTTTGTGGCGATGAGGGAGGCTTGGACTGGGGGGGATTGTAGGGGCGGATGGGCCCGGGTGGGGGGGGGGGCGGAGGGGGGGGGGGGGGAGGAGAGAGTTTTAGCAAGAATTTAGGTAAACGCGAATCACAACGAAAAATGAAAATGGTGTAAATTATTATCATCGGGAAATATTATGAGAATATTAAACCGCTTAAGGTACGAAGACGGAATAGATTTCTAAATACGGCTCACGCAAAGCTAAGAACGGGAAATTCTTACTAAATCGGGTAAACGTAAAATTAATAACTTTGCTAAAAAAGGAAAATAGAGATAAAGCTCGGAGTAAATAGTGACCTTAATTACGGAATGTTACATTATGACTTCATGGCGTGAAGAGGACTTGATATGAGAGATAGACCTCTACATGCATTTATACAATGCGGACTTTCCATATTATTACGTAATATTAAACACCTGAGAAAAAACAATGCTAATGTGTCACATATAGTTGGTGAGTCATAGGTTTCGGTTGTTTGATAATAATGATGAAAACCACAAGATTTATAGCACATGGCATGGAAATATAGCAATCCCATATATTCACAATGATAAAGTATTACTACTTGTCAAAGATCATGACACTGAAGCATTAACATTATATCATATACGGTAAGCCCGTGCAGATGTTCAACCCGCAATATCCGTATATGACTCAAATGAAACCGTGTTTGCTTGACTAATGTCAGTCCAAGACAAACAGGGATTGTCAATCCTGGTAGATCTATTTATAACATTCGTGCTCCCTCAACCGGTCATCCGGTCAAGAAATTGACAGCTAATGATAAATTGGGCAATATAGCAAGTTGGGTTGAATAGTGACTTAGACCTAAATAGTAAATCGTAATTGTATTGTGTTCAACTTGTGAAAAATTAAGCAATGTCTCACACCAAAAGATGGTTTAAAACAGTAATAGTAGGGGCTATGAAAACTCACCTTGTCGGTTAATCGTCTAGAATTGATAATGGATCGATGTACGTCAAATAGTGACTCAGTCAAACACCTAAGTAATTATGACAATTTTTGAGTTTTCATGCTAAGAATTTAATGTGGGAAATGAATTATGCAAGTTGGTCTTCAATGGCCTGGTCGTTTATGAGATAACGTGTTATGTTTTCAAAAATGTTGACCTAACCGTTGGTTTTAGGGAAAGATATACGACTTCACGCTTGCTCATAACTTGCTAAATCATGCGATTTACATCTTAAGAACGATACAAGCATTAGTTGTAAGTTCTGGGTTATATGCGTCCTTATCAGGTCTATTTATCGTCGTCGATTAATTCGTATAGTTATACATCACGGCCTGTTTGACTTTGTTTAAATAATTTATAAGAACTTATGTATTCACGTTTAACACCCTTAAGTTTTAAAAATATCAAGTTTAGTCCTCCTGTTTTCAAGATTAAGTAATTTACACATTCCACCCTTAAATCTCCACCTTAACTCTTTTAATCTCTTATTTATTTTTCCAAAATGGCTTATTTATCGATACGTTTCCCTTTTATATTCAAATTGTATACCTTTGATATTTATACTATTACGTTTAAAACCCAAATAAACCTTAAAACATTTTTAGTGTTAAATAAATTTTATAGACCTTGTTACGTTTATTTACCCGTGTAGAACTCGATTCCGTGATTACAACTTTAAATCATCAAAACGTCATTTGATCTTTTTACTCATCGAGCGAACGTTGCTCGTTAATGAATTTACCAACCTCTTGAGTTCGGTTCATGTAACTCGAAACTCGAAATTCTTTTATACTCTTTTACCTCTAGTTTTAATAAAATGAGTTATGTGTGAGTGACAAAAAGTCACATGTATTATTTTTATAAAATACCAAGACAATACATGGCCTACACCCTTGTCTATTTTCTGTTTCCCTTTTTTTCTGCTTTTCCTTGTTCGTGACCCAACAGTGGGTTTATCACCACTGTTGTGGTTTTATCCTTTCACCCATGCACCCCTTGTTATTCCTAGCTAAGCTTCCATGCATGGTTCTACTTCTATAGGGTTAGTCTTGGGATGAACGAAGGTCGAAACTAAGGGCGTGGTGGTGTTTCGTAGGTCCAATGGTTGTAACAGTAGCAGCGGCCTGCTGCAAACCCACTGCTTCGACAGTGGGAGTTGCCCACCGTGCCATACTTGGATACCAACGGGGTAGTCCCGTTGGTCATATGTTTACGAGGCTTGGACGTGAACCATCGAGCATGGTTTGCTCGTCTTTACCAACTACCAGGTCCCAACAGCGAGCAAAGTCCCGCTGTGGCTCGTCCTGGTTCACTCGGTCATGCTCTTGATTCATGTCGAGGTCACAATGTAAAAAGTTCTACAACATTTTTCGCTTAAACCTAGTGCTTGATAGACCCTAGTGCCAACGTGTTATTTTATGTGCGTGTTTAAAGTTAATGAAATTTTCCTTTGGGTCGTTTATTTGTTTTCATGCACGCTACATCGTTATTTTATGTGTGAAGTGACTCGGTCTTCGCATGCATGCGTACATGCTAACTAAGCATGGCTATATGCCGTGTGCTAGTATGTGATGTCAATGCGTTTGGCTAACTTGCCAAGTCGGACGTGTTTTGGTCATTGGTTCCGAGTGAGGCTACAAAGGTGAATGACATGGCCATGATGCATGTTAAGCAAAAGAAATGACTTACTAAGGTCCAAGTGTTTGTTGGTTGACGAAGAGATGTGATGGTGTCAAGGAAATTTCGGCCCGTTTCTTGTTTCTACCCTTTAAACTCGACGCCCTCTTCTGCTCTTAGACCCAACGAAACTTCAAGTTGAATTTTATTGTTTTACTCCTCACTTTCAATGTTAAAGGTGTGCATGCCTGTCCCCTATTTATACTTACATTATAACTAGCTTCCTGATATCTTTCACATGCATGCGAATGACATTATCTACTATTTGTGTATGATACTATTTGTAATGATCACCCTTTTTATAATACTGCTAATGAATAGATACTATTGTTGAACGTAGTAGGTGAAGAAATTTTGAAAGAATATGAGGTGTAGGGCATTATGTGTAAGACATGAAATGATAGTGTTGGTTTGCTCATTTTGAAAACTTCTTCTACTGATTGGCTTGAATAGGCATTTGTATATTAAAATTTTGAGAAAATAAAACGTCAAAATATGTTGTTTATTTAGTAATATTTAAATATTGTCCCATCCATAGTTTTATTTATTGAGGTACAGACGGATTTACAAAAATAATATAGTCGTGCGACTTTGTTTCGCGCGGCGAGAAAATTATGATTTTCGTTGTTACGCGATCTCTAAAGTACCCCTTTTTGATCCGTAAATAAAATGATGATTTATGCGCGTTATTATGACTCTTAACTAGTACAAAATGTTGTATGTCGTTCGAAGAATGACTTTTATTGGAAGGGTAACGACAATTAGCAATTGCTTGCGATACATACTTTTACGTAAAATAACGAGATGTTCTAAATTTTTCCTAGGTGCTACAGTTGTCATCAACCTCTGTTATCCCAAAAGCTTAATCCATTTCACAACAATAAGCTATACCAATAAGCAAAATAGTAGAAAGATAGAAAGAAAAGTTGGAAGATTTATTAGAGAGAAACTAGAGAGGTGGAAGATTACACACACACACAAATTATGCAAATGGTAACCAACACCCTCTCCATGTGTGGAGAGGGTTCTATTTATACCCTTGAGCCATGAGTGGCTTATGGGCTTTCTAACTTGGGCCGGGCTTGGCTTTTCTTGGGCTTTGAGCCCGAAACACAGACAATATTAGATTACAATCCAAGCCCGTTGAACCCGACTAGCCTATTACAATACAAGACTAATTATGACTAATAAGACCGATAACATTCTTGTTCGACTTATATAAAATTAAGGCTAACAATCTCCCCCAATGTTGAGGTCTCTTACTTCAAACTCCTCCGTACTACCGATGATGTTGAAGATATGACTTTTGACGTTTATGCTTTGCCTTGTTTTGGTCTTGTCTTGTTTGTAATGGCTTTGATCATTAATGCTTTGTGATCTTGATTTTGAGCCTTTATCTTTTGACTTTAAATTCTTGAGATCGTTATCTTGCATCATCTCCTTGACTTGAATCATCTTGATTTGACTTTCTTGATCAACTGTGCTCTGCCAACATGATCCATACTTGTTACATTCTTGTATTGACATTGTGATTTTAAGTCAAACAATCCTCCCAATTTGATGATTCTTTATTTGACTTTGAGGCTCGTCTTGATAGGGAGATAGATAGAATCAACTATCTTGATGTTGAACGATTGACTTTGAAAGCTTGAGTATGACATGTGGTTTATGTAAATCCGAATTTAGCTGGATTGAGGCTGCCAACCACAAGTAGTCTAACCTGAAATAAGACAGTTAGCAATAAAAGATGAATATGGCTTTGTCATTCATCTTGACTTCGGTTGCATTAACCTCCGGTTTCCTGTTTTATAGTATAAATACTATACCTGTGATCAGGTAGATTCAAAGAATCTCCTTGACAGGGTTTCCAGCTCAAAGTGTAGGATCTTCTAACACAGATGTATTAGATTCACCATGCTTGCTAGTTCTCATTACCGGAACGTCTCAAAGCAGACAACACGGTAAGAGTGAATCAGATAGTTACTATCTTTCTAATTAAGTCGTCAATTCATTTACTGGACCAAAATTGATATCCAGTTATCATAAGCTTGATTCATATAGAATCTTGCAAGTCACCTACCAAGAGCTTGTTTGATGTTGGCTCAAGCAGGATTTCCATCTTCACTGTGAATACTTAAGTATCACTCGGATGTTCTGGCAAGATCTCAAGGATAATGCGTAGGACTCTTTGTTACAACTTGTGAACTTTGTGGTGTTCAACAAGTGTATTTTGACATTGTGTCCTAATGAGATTTATAATTTGATCTCTTCTTGGCTCTAGACTCGATTTGTGCACTTTTGGTTTTAGTAATCGGAGGCTGGAGCAGACTGCCACCTATTCAATATCAACAATCTCGGAGTGAGATGTCAATAGATAACGTGTGTATCTCCGTGACAAATGAGACAAGTTTCTTTTGAGAGAAACCCGAATGGCTGGGAAGGGTTGTGCATTGCATCACTGGGTCCATGATGTCGTCTTCAATATCAACAATCATCATTGTGATTTTGATAGATTATGTATTGACCCGGTTTCTGCCTAAGGTGTAAGGAGGGCTTCTTTCTTTTCACCCTTTATCCATACATTTCTTTTTATTCTTCAACCCCTTCAATGCTTACCAAGACGTCATTACTAACACCTTGTTGTGATTGTTCCAGTGTTAGCTCAATCTTAGTCGGCATTCTTCCCTTATACACATTCATCTCCAATCATACCTAAGGACTGCTATTTCTAACTATGGAGTGTCCTTGGGTAGATCCCTCCGGTTCTGGTTGGATCGTAGGACTTATACCTAACCTAACCACCTTATGACTTCAGAATCGTCGTGAAATTAATAGGTTGTTGGGTATGAGATCGAACCATAAAACCATTTTCTGACATTGTTATTTTCAAATACTCCCCCTACACATGTGCTCCGAGATTCGAAATTGTTTAGCACATGAAGGAAAGAGTTGCACTTAGAGTCTTAAAGATCACATTCGTCTATAACATATTTTAATCACATTTTCTCCCCTTATTTTAAATAATAAAACACTTAGTATTTGAAATACCAATTGATTAAAATTTGACATAAAAAATTCCATGGGGAGAAAAATTATACCACGATATTGCATGAATTCAGATTTCGATAGCTCCCCTTCAACAGTATATGTGGGATACCAATATTTATTAAAACTTGACATTGGAATGAAAAATTGATATGACACCACAAAATATTGAAGACGGAGTGAGATGCCTTAGTGAACAATGTATATTATTAATTGACATTAAGTTTCCACATTTTAATTTCACAAAATGTGTTTGGATACATAAAATTGACATTTATGAGATGTACCCAACACATTAAAAGGCTTTGTTTTAAAAAGCTCCCCCTCAGAAAATTATTAGAGGAAGGGAGTGTTGAACACACAATTTTAACAAATACCACTTTTTATTGAAAACTACCACAAATTATATTGTAGACAATTTTGACATTGAAAGTTCTTTTTGAAAAATTGTGTTCAACGATTTTAAAAACATGATAGAAGACTTCTCTTCTATTTTAGAGTAAGCGCACTGAGGCGTACACTTCCCTGTTACATTCGAGACCGAGTTATGCACTGAAATGTACATAAGTCATTGAGAAAATTTTAGAAATGACATGTTTTGAAAGCATTTGAAACTCCTTTACACGCCCGTGTCGATGTTAATCAACATTTCTAGGTATGTAAATGTTATCGATTCCAAGAGACATGTCGAGTAGATTCTTTTTGGTATTTTTGAAATTTTTCTGATTTTATATTTTGTTTTTTTGTAGAGAAGCTAGATTTATAATTTATTCTATTTCTTTTTGTGGTTTATATTTTTTTGTATTTTGTTTTTTTTTTCAAAAATATTTATAAATCAAAATAAAGAGAAAAATAAAAATATTTACATGTCGAGGTTTCCATCAGCAGTGACAGTTGTTGCTACAGTTGAAGTAGATAAAGTTGAATGAGGTTGTTGTTGACATTTATCGGATGCATAAGCAGTAGTAACATCGGAAGACTTTAAAACAACTTGATTTTCTCCATTGAGATATTCGTCGAACAAAGGACCGAATAGACTTTCCGACTCTGGCATTAACTTCATGACTATCGTGTCTGTTGAAGGAGCTTTTGTGACATTGACGATCGAGGTTTGAACCGTTTTGTACAAACATCATTTGACATTGAGGTTCGAGGCTTGATCTGTTGTGATCAAACGTCATTTGAAATTCATCATTTGTGAATCCACTGTGATAATGGTTTCTTAGATATCAGCTTTTTTAGCAACCACACTTTGAGATTTTCCTGCTTTACATTGTATAATGCACCTGCACTTAAGACAATTCTTTGTTGCTTTTGACCATTGAGTGATGTACATGCACTTAAATCCAGAGTTTGTTTGCATATATGAATATTAGGGATATCTACATTGGAACATTATGTGAGTTCATTGTCAACCTTTCCCGTGCAAGAGTCGAATGTCTTTCCTATAGGAATCCACCTAAGACCAACAGATTTGAAAATTCTACCCGTGGGTTTCCACCTTAGATCAGATCTAAAAGATGTTTTCTCATACACAACGGAAGTCTTATTTGGAGAAAACCTATGTCTTGTAAAGATCTGCCTACCAGGTTTTTGATTATGACTCTTTTGATCTATGGGTTTGTTTCTGTTTCTAGTCTTATAGGATTGAATCTTTGCATGTGAATTCACTTCCTTCAGTAGTTTTGTTATACAAGCATCATGATTTGCATTAAAAACACACTTATGACATGTTGAACAAACAAAGTGTTTAGAATCTGAGAAAGAACTAGAATTCTTAGAATGATCTGCTTTGGGGACAACCTTTTTTGTTACGCAACTACTCTTAGATACAGGCAAACTCCTAGGTGTTTGATTTTTGCTCCTAGGTTTTGGTTTGCTATCATCAGCAGTGCATTGAAATCTAGCAGAAGGCATCACACTAGTTTTTGAGTTCCTATCTCTTTCTTGTGTCTTTTTCTTAGCTTCATCTAGATAGTGATTATGAACCATGTCGTTTAAACTAAATCTGGCATGTTCTTAAAGAACTATTCCTCTATGAGCTAGATGCAATCATATGATCAGGTTTTGCAAAGGCGATTTCTGTTTTCTTAGGCAAATAGTGTTGAGTTCTGGTTTTGACAAACTGTTATTCACATCAATATGGGAAGCAAACCGTGTTTTCACATTTAGAGGGCCTTTTTCAGATTTCAAACGCATTTCCGGTTGTCAAACCACTGATTGGTTTCTTAAGTGATGGTAAAACCGGTTCCCCAAAACTGATGTTTTTATCCAAACTTAGATCTACGCTATTTCCTTTTGACTTCCCTTTAAGTCTTTTTTTAAAGCAGCAATTGCAAAAACCTTTTCCTGAAAACTGAGGCTTTTAAATCAAGCATTATTAGCAAGAAGAAGAAGTTGTCCTGTTCTATAGTCCTTAGATCTCGTAATTTTAATAGAATCATACAAATCTTTGTAATGCTTTTCAGAGACTCTTTTTCCTTATAATTTAGAGCCACACTATCGTTCTAATATCGATGTTCATTGGTTTCAAGTACATCAATTTCCTATTAATCCTGGCTTTTATACATGTTTTATTCAAAATTTAAACATGTTTGCCCTGATTTAAAGTGAGTTGATTTTGAATTTAATTCAAGAGCAAGTACAATGTGCTTTCATTCTTAAAAAATCTTTTTGAAATTAGGCAACGGTATTTTTGAGTAAAATATTTTCAGACTCGAGTGATTGTTTTGAGTAGTCAGTTGTGTGGTTATTAGGTAATGAATCAAGCATAGGATTTTTAACTTGACATTGTTCAGGATACTGGTCAACCCTACCTTTATTAATGATTTCAAGTTGCTCAGTATGCTGTTGTCCTATAGCAAAGATATTACATTCAGCAGTCAATTGTACCTCAGCCAGTGGCTCTTCATCATAAATGGGTCTGATATCTGCATCATCAGCATCTGTATCATTCCCTGACCTGCTGTTGTCATCTTGCACTTCTGATTCTGTTCCACTTCTTTTTGTGACAACTAAAGCATCATCTACTGCTTTACCCGTATCAATCTTATTCTCTTGCATCTGCAACTGTCTTTTATTTACCCTTCTATCATACTGTCTTTGATGACGTGTTCTTTCAGCAACAGACTTCTTAACATTACTCATGTGTTGGAGTAGTGTATCTTTGAAGTGTTTAACGTCAATTCTAGTGTATTCAATAAACTACTTGTCTGTCATTTGACTGTCATAATCCTAAGTAAACTGTGAATCGATGAACTTCTGAAACTGATTGTTTACCACCCAAAAAGCTGTCATGGATTCATCTTCTTGAAATTCATCTTTGTCAAGTTGCTTTTGTAGTTGATCTATGTTGAGAAGCATCGTACTTGTGAAAGTATTAGCATCTTGACCAAAGAGTGACATGAATGCCCGTTTGAATCCATGTTCGATGCGAGTGCCTTTTAAGTCTTCTTTAGAAAGAACTTGAAGATGTGAATGAAGATATCGAAAATATGACATGCATCTTTCTTTTGATTTTGACATCTTGTATATGATTGCATGTACATATTTTGTTTCAGAATTCAAGCTACATTCCTTTACTAATTTGCTTGATGCAGTCTCTGAATTACTGTCTTCTTTCTCAAAACAAGTTTTTTGTATGACAACTAAATCAACTTTCAATGAATCAGCATTCAATGCTTGAGTTGGATTTGAATGATCTTCTTGTGTTTGCATCGACTTCTTTTGTCTCAACACTTGTGGAGTTCGTTGTTGATGAAGAGTTATCTCATGCATGTATTTCCCAATGGAATCCATGTTAAAGATCATTACATCGTAGAAGGATTGAGCATCAAATCTTGTATATTTCTGCATACGCGCTTTGAATTTTGAATTGAAAGCATTTTCAAACGTTGTTCTGAGCTTTGTCAAAATAGTCTTGCAATCAGTCTGAGAAATTATTTCTTTGGTAAGATGTTGTTTTGGTAAATCTAAGTCTTGATAGAATGTTCTCTTGAATATAGACACGGTATCAAAATCTTGTAAAGTATCTATGAGAAACTTAAATTGTGACTGAATTGCTCTAAGATTGTTCATGCATCTACTTCTTGAAAGTTGTGTCTTCTCTTGAACTTTAGAAGTTGAACACAAAGAAACTGTGTCATTCTGAAGAACACTTGATGTTTGAGTTTGCAAATTGGTATTTGACATTTTGATGTTTGTTATGAGGGATTACGGATCTTAAGGAGATAAAGTTGTGTTGTGATGACGTTAAGTTCAAATTTGGTTTTAGTTGCGATTAAACAAGTCTGATTAACAAATTCAGTAACAAATTCGGTAACAAAATTCGGTAACAAATTCGGTAAGTAAATTTGGACAACAAATCTCAATTTCTTCCGAGTTTGTCAATTTCGACAAGTGTTGCTCGATATCGGATGGAACTATTTGTCGGACAAAAGGATCTCGGACAACGAAAATTTCGGTATTGTATCTCGGAGGAAACTTCTTGGATAGAAATCTTTCTCGCATAAAAACTTTTCTCGGACAATTAGATCTCGGATAGAACTTTGAAGACAATTTCGAGCAAAATTAATAAAAATTACAAAATGAGAATTGTCTAACAAATGTCCTATTACAAAATTCGATAATAATTCTCCTAACACAAAACTCGATAAAACCGAGAACTTGTGTATCTTTTACAAATTTTATCCTAAATTCCGAGAATGAAATGAAATCCTTAAAACACACTTTGCGATAAAACTCAAAAACTTGCCCTATTACAAAAATTTGATTGAACTAAAAGAAACACTTCTGTATAAAACTACATTTTCGATAATTAGAACTCAAAATTCGGGGAAAGTAAGAGAAAAAAATCTCAAAAAAATTGTCGCCTATGGGGTTCGAACCAAGGACCTTAACAAACACATACTATTCCAAATTAACACTAATAACCAACTGAGCTAGTGTAGTGTTTGTGTTGTATTTTCTCAAAACTCAATAATAATACACAAATTCGGAATAGTAGACTCTTACAAATTCGGTTTTAAAAATAACATGTAAAGTGACACTCACTGGAATCGAACATAAGACCTTCCGTATGAACTCTTAACACAACCACACAAACCAACTGAGCTAGGTAGTGTTTATGTGTTAACTCTTCCGAATTTGGTATAAGACACAAATTCGATGTCCTTTCTTTTTATGTAAATTCAATATAACAAATATAAATTAACAAAAATTGACACTCATGGGAATCGAACCAAGGACCTTTACAAACCACCACACTAGATAGCAAGCCCTTTACCAACTGAGCTAGACTCGGTTTTGTTTATCATTTTCAAACTAGGTATTTTACTATTTTTACCGATATACTATTTTAAATATCAATTTCGACAGAATAATACTATGTAATTTTGGTGTCCTTTTCTTTTTAACAAATATTATGTTAACAAATTCAATGGCTTATTTTTCAAAACAGTTTTCGATGGAAGTAAAAAAAATTCGAACCAAAAAGAAAATGAAGAACCACACGAACACAACAATATTACCCCCTTGGCTTTTGATACCACTTGTTATCCCAATACTTACCTCATAATCACTTATCAATAAGCAATACCAATAAGCTTTTAGCTAGAAAAGAGATAAAGAAAATGGAAGATTTATTAGAGAGATAAAGTGAGGTGGGAGGTTACATACACATGAAATGTGAGAAAATGGCAACCAACACCCTCTCCATGTGTAGAGAGGGTCCTATTTATACCCTCGAGCCATTAGTGGCATGTGGGCTTTCTTACTTGGGCTGGGATTGGCTTATCTTAGGCTTTGAGCCCGAAACATGGACAATATTATATTACAATCCAAGCCCATTTAACCCGACTAGCCTATTAATTAACAAGACTAATTTTGACTAATAAGACCGATAACATTCTTGTTCGTCTTAATAAAATTAAGGCTAACAATCTCCCCTAATGTTGAGTCTCTTCTTCAACTCCTCCACACCGTGATGTCTTCTTTAAGTTTCTTCTTTTAAGGATGATAAGACTTGATCTTCTATGTCGACATCTTGACGAACCGATAACATTCTTGTAGGAGGTTGTCCTATTTTATCATTGTCTCCCCTGATTTTGAAGATATGACTTTTGACGTTTATGCTTTACTTGTTTATCTTCGGTCTTAGTCTTTGCTTGTTTGTAATGGCTTTGTTCATTCATGTTTTGTGATCTTGATCTTGAGCCTTTATCTTTTGACTTTGAGTTCTTGAGATCTTTATCTTGCATCATCTCCTTGACTTGAATCATCTTGATTTGACTTTCTTGATCAACTGTGCTCTTAGACCAACACTCATACATGTTACTTCTTGTTTGACATATATGACATATCTAACAATCTTTCCCAAAATACGATTCTTTAATTGACTTTTGAGGCTCTTTGATGTGGGAAGTTTAGATTCAACTATCATGATGTTCATCGATTGACTTTGAAACTTGAGTATGAGCATGTGGTTTAATGAATCCCGACTATCACTAGAATGAGGCTGCAACACCGTCGTCTTATCCTGAAATAAAAAAGTTAGCAAGAAAAGACAAATATGGCTTTGTCATTCATCTTGACTTCGGTTGTATTAACCTTCGGTTACCCGTTTTATAGTATAAATATGATACTTGTGATCAGGTAGATTCAAAGAATCTCATTGACAGGGTTTCCAGCTTTAACACCCCCAAATTTATTTTGCAGCGGAACCAACAGTTGGGTGTTAAGTCATAGCACAACAACATAAAAATATAAAGAATGACTCAAAAGAGACGTTTAAAACATAACATTGTCCAAAATTCCATGTATGATCAAGTCAAAAATTTATCCACATGACGTCACCATACAACATCATAACATAAGTTTTTAAAACCATAACACAAAGTGTTTTCAATGAATGGAACCAAAACAAATTTAGGTCAAAAACATTCGCGTAAACTCCATTCCGCCAACTCCAAGCCAACAACCCTAAATTACCTAGAAAAAACAAGCAAAAAAGTCAACGAAAACGTTTGATGATCCAGTAGAGTTTATTTGAAATAAAGGTGAAACACAAGTATTTTTTATCCATTCCGAAAAACTTATGGATCAATACAAGCATAATCACTAATGCCTTAAGCTCATGCCACTGAAACGTTAACCAACAAAATTATAAATATTAATCATTTGCCCCCATCAACCTAGGATAATATTGCAATATACCTAAAGAAATTCTCAATACAAAATGTCCTTTAGGGGTGATCGCGCCATGGATGTCACAACCCCAGACAGGGCAGTCCACGGCCCAATAAATCTACTTAATGTTACAATATCCTCACAACCTCATAGGTATTAATAGTGCATAAAAATTAGGGGCCTTTTGGCAATAGGTACTTATGCAATTAGTTCACAATCGGGTCCAGCATACCGAAAATCACTTGTGTTCAATTTATAAAACTAACATGCATCTTCCTCGCGAGGTTTATAAAAACATTTATTAGTAGAAAGGCGAGGCTATGAACTCACTGAGAGAATAATTAGATCAGAAGTGTGATGAGTCTCGAACGAGCAGGAAGTACTTCTAAGAACCTCCTAAAAGACGTGACGCGACTTAGTACGTAAAAAAGAAAAAACCCCCAAAATAAACCCCCCCGGTTAAAAAAAAATTTAAAAAACAAGTGATCATGAGATGTGTTTCCGAGATAAGCTAGGCATTCCCTACGAACCTCCCCATGATCCTTTTTACTACCCAAATTAACTTGTGATCTGTCTATAGGTAAATGAACATATACTAAGATTTCGGCTTTTTAAATTTTATTTTATCAAAGTGCTACTATAACGTTTTTCAATTTTGAGACTAGAACGTCTAAGTGTACTCAGTTTTTGATTTTGACTCGACTTCATAGACTCATATCTCCTAGCTCACAAATGTATTAAATGTGAGGCTTTCACTTCTGGAAATATCTTTGTGTCTAATTTCTAAAAATGTAAGACTCATAATCTACAAAGTTTCAGAACTATGTGAAAAGACTGTTTTACCCCTGGTTACCCAAAACAAAAAGTTTCCAAAATTTTTACCCTTTACGGAAATGGCCATAATTCCTAAACCATGATAGCAATGAAGGTGAGGCCAATTGATATAGCTTCCTTAAGATGTCTACCACTGACCCAATCTTTAAAACCTAACCTTTTATTGCAAAAACCTGGAGTTTAACTCGTTTTCTAATCATAGGTCCAGATTTGACCTATTTTCTTATTTTGACCATAACTCCCTCATCCCAAGGAGTTGGTTGGGCATCCAACTATCCTATGATGCCAAGACATATATCTATCCAGACATGTAATTTAATCATAGGCTCCAAGCCAAAATATTTCTGCTATAACACGTTTTTGCTACTGTTTCAAAACAGTCCCAATTATTTACTCCAAAACCCATCCAAACATCAATCCTAACTCTAACCAATCACATGCAATGCCATACCAAGCTCTTAAACACAACTCATACATCATATAAACATGCATTTCCAGAATCAAACATCCATTTTCATGGATCAAAATAAAAATAAAAATCAAAAATAAGGAGAAGATCTTACTAGGAGTTGATTTAGGCTAGAGAATCAAAAACAAAAACACTCTTCTTTCTCTTGGGCTGATTTTGAACCAAAGAAGACCCAAAAACCAAAGATAAGAATGCCTCTAACCCTCCTAAATATCACTAATATTTCTCTCAAGAAATGAAAACCCTTCAATAAAACATCCACAACATCTTTAAATCTTCAAGAAAATCTACCAAACTTTGCAAGCAACTTAAGGATGATGTTGTGATGGTAAAAAGGAGAAGAACAAATTTTTGTAAGTTGAAGGTGGTGTGGTGGATAAACTTGGCAGTCACAAGGAGAGGAGGAAGGAGATTTATATTTTTTTTGAAACTAGGTGAAATGAAAAGTTTGCATGTATGGAGAAATGAAAAAATGATGGTTTATAGAAAATTGAAATGGGTTGTGTGTTGGAGTAGGTAAACCGGCCATGGGTGGGGGTAATAGGGTTTTTATATTTATTTTTTTTGATTTTGCAATGTGTTTTTTTATGATTTAATTTAAAAGTGAGTGGTAAAACTTTTGTTAAATAAAAAGGTAGGGTTTAAGGTAAAACGCGAGTTTTAAGCAATAAATTTACGTAAACGCGACACACAACGGAAAATGACAATGATGTAAATATAATCATTCGCATATTATGAGAATATTATACCAACTTTAAGGCTCAAGACGGAATAGATTCCTAAATACGGCTCACTTAAAGCTGAGAACGAGAAATTTTTACCAAATCGGGTCAAAGTAAAATTAATGACTTTACACAAAAATAAAAATAGAATTAAAGCTCGGAATAAATAGTAACCTTAAATACGGAATGTTACATCCTCCCCTCCTTACGGGAAGCAAACCGTGCTCGTGCTCGATTCCTCTTTCTTGTCCTTTGATTACTCGAGAAAAGATGAGGGTAATTTCTTTTGAAGAAATCTTCTCGTTCCCAAGTGTTATTCCGGAACCTCCCTAAAATCCCTCGAACTTTGACAATGGGAATTGAACTTTTCTTGAGGTGCTTCACTTCGCGGTCCATGATTTCTACTGGTTCTTTAATAAAGTGCAATTTATCATCGAGTTGGATCTCTTCAAGAGGGATAACCAAGTTTTCATCCGCCATACATTTCTTGAGATTCGAAACATGGAAGGTGCTATGAATTCCACGGAGTTTATCAGGAAGCTCCAGCTTGTATGCCACGGGACCAATTCTTATTCTATGATTTTGAATGGCCCCAATGTACCGTGGCTCAACTTACCAAACGTTTCCCAAAGTGAATTACGCCCTTCCAAGGCGATACCTTTAACATGACCATATCACCCACTTAAAATTCCATCGGTTTGCGTCTAACATCTGCATAACTTTTCTGACGGCTTCTGGCAGTTATCAACTGATTCTTGATTTGAACAATCATTTATGTTGTCTCTCAGACAAATTCTGGGCCAGTGAGTTGGCTATCTCCAACCTCACTCCAGTAAACTGGAGATCTACACTTTCGCCCATATAAAGCTTTAGATGGCGCAGCCTTGATGCTCGCATGGTAACTGTTATTGTAAGAGAATTCAACCAATGGTAAGTGTCGATCCCAGCTACTACCAAAAATCATTTAGCATGCTCGAACAAGTCTCGTCAAGCCTCTGAATAGTTTCTCAAGCTCGCTATGACCCTTCACTATCTTTGGTGGTAAGCGGTGCTCATATCAGTTGGGTTTTTCCCACACTTCTTGCCAGTGATTTCCAAAATCTGATGTTAAACAAGCTGTCTCTATCAAACTAATTGACGTAGGTACGCCATGCTTACATACAATTTCCTTTAAGTATAATTGGGTGAGTTTTTCTATGTTGTCAGTCTTCTTCATCGGTAAGAAATGAGCAGATTTGGTTAGTCGGTCAACAATAAGCCAGATGGAGTCATAACCACTTGGCGTTCTTGGAAGTCCTGAGATGAAATCCATGGTTATTTTTCTTCCACTTCTACTCTAGGATTCAGGTTGTTGGAGTAGAACCGGAGCTTTTTTGGTGCTCAACCTTTACTTGGCAGCAGTAAGTCACATTTACTGACATATGTGGGATTGCAGCTTTCATGTTTCGGGCCACCAATAGAGCTTCTTTAAGTCTAGGTACAAGTTCTTGTCTGAACCCCGGTTGAATGGAATATTTTTTAGATTGTGCGATTCATGCATGATCAATTCCCCGTAATGGCCCCCAAACAACGGTAAACCAAAATTCGCCCTTCAAAGCATTGGATTCCATCAGAACGGGACTCAAATATCGGCTTGATCAGCCTTCCAAGATTTTCAGCTTTTACGTTTTCCTCTTTTATCGCCTCAGTCTAAGCATTGAGTATTCTCTCAGGTAAATTGGTGTGTATCGTCATTACCAAAGATCTAACCCTTATTGGTTCTATGTCCTTTCGACTGGGGCGTGCCGGTCACTACGTTGCCTTACCACAGGATGGTAACGGATTTCACAATCTAGTACATCAAACGTTCCAATCCATCCGACGCTGTCGCATGTTAGTTCCTTATCGATCCCGAATGTACTGTAGACTCTTATGATCTGTGTACACAGTACACTTAGTACCATACAAATAATGCCTCCAGAGTCTAAGTGCAAACACTACAGCACCCAGTTCTAAGTCATGGGTCATGTAGTTTTCCTCATGCTTCTTCAGTTGTCGAGAGGCATACGCAATTACCTTTTCCCACTGCATCAGAACAGCTCCATAACCCTTGTGCGACGCATCACAGTATACAACGAAGTTCTCAGTTCCCTCAGGCAAAGCTAGGATATGGACGGAGCATAACTTCTACCTTCAAGGTCTGGAAACGCTTCATCTTCTTCCGTTACCCTATTCATACTTTTTTGGTTCTTACTGGGTCAATATAGTTAGAAGGCTTGGAAATTTAAACAGAAGAAACCTCGATTAATTCTTCGGTAATATACCGGCCTAAACCTAAAAATTGTCTTACTTCTGTCGGTGTTGTCGGTGCAGACCAATTTTCGATAGCCTCAACCTTCGCAGGATCCGGCTGAACACCTTTATTCGTTGATCCAAGTAGGAGAAATTGTACCGACTCAAGCCAGAATCGCACTTCGAGAATTTAGCGTACAATTCTCTTTCTTGAAGTACACCAAAATGATCCTCAATGTTTTTCGTGCTCATTCTTTATTCTTGGATAATAAGTATAGTCAATCAATGAATACGATCACAAATTTATCCAAGGTATGGCTTGCACATCGATTCATTCAATCTATGATTACCTTAGGAGCGCTGTTAGAAATAAAACAGGAAGTAAAGAGCCAAACGACATTACTGAAATTCTTAGTGACTGTAACCTAGTCCGAAAAGCCGTAATGGGGAATCTTCCTTCTCAATTATTTTGAGTTAGTGAAACCAGTACCGCAGATCGACTTTGATATACGCAGGAGACCTTGAAGTTTGATACAAACAGGTCTTCAATCCTCGGGAGTGATACGATTCTTGTACGGTCAACTTATTTAACTGCGAAATCGATGCACATAAGGAATGTCCAACATTCTTCTTAACGAACAACACTGGAGCTCCCCAAGGTAAAGAGCTCGGGCGAATAAATCCTTTCTCTAGTAATTCCTTCAATTGATCCGACAATTCTTTCAATTCAGACGGTGCCAAACGGTATGGGCAACGGCGCGAACATGTCGGCTCCGGGCACAAGCTCAATTCTAAATTCAACTTGTCGAGGTGGTGGGAGTCCTGGCAAATCAGCAGGAAACACCTCAGGAAAGTTATGAATCACTAGCACATCTTGCAACTATACTATTCCGTTGACGGTTCCCCCTTTCTTAAAAACTCTGTCACTTGAGCTAAGAACCACTGGGATCCCCTTTCTATGTATTTTCCTTACTTTGATGCAGGATATCACTTTCAATCGTGATGCACCACTATCACCCTTAACAACTAACGTCTTGTTCTTGTAGGTCACATGTACCTCCTTTTTACCATACACGATGACGGCATCGCGTTCTACCAACCAATCCATTCTAATTATTACATCAAACGTACCCAACTCTATTGGCATGAGATCAATGTCGAATAAGTGGCCAAGTAAATTTAGAGTACAACCCTTCAAAACAGTGTTGGTGCATACCACTTTTCCGTCGGCTAGTTCAACTTTGTAACTAGTATTTAATTTGGCTAGTTTAATATCTAGTAAATGGCTAAATCTAACATCCATAAAACTTTTATTCGCACCCGAATCAAACAGTATTGTAACATAACGATTATTCAATAAGAACGTACCAGTCACAACATTCGGGCCCTGGTTGTGTTCGGCATCACGGACGACATACGCTTGACCTCGCACGTTTCCACCTTGTCAATCAGCTTTCTTTGGGCATGCATTGCTCTTGTGGCCTCTCTCACCACATTCATAACAAACTATAGCTGATCGAGCATTGGTACCAGAAGCCACATTCTTGCTTCTGCAGTCCTTTTCCTTATGTCCTATTTTTCCACAATTGTTGCACTTTGGTGGGCACTGATCAAAATGACATATCCTACAACCGTTACATTTAGAAGCAACCTCAGTTTGGTTTGCTCCCGCATTTTGAGTAGTGGTCAGAGCCCTAGCATTCCTATGTCTTTGATTGTTGTTCTGGTTGTGGTGGTTGTTGTCCCCGGTAATTCCTCCGGATTGTTGTTGTTGTGTCCAACCGCTGATAATTGTTCTTACCACCCTGAATTGTTGTGCTTCTACCACTTTTCTCTTTGTTGCTCTTCAGCAATTCTTTTAGCCTTTGGCTTGTAACATCTGTCTCCTTAAGGTATGAGCCATTTGACAAGCTTCGTTAAACAACATGTCTTAAGAAAGTTTTATCTCTTTATGTTTTCAGGCACCATGTAGGATATGCCTCCACTTTTCTTCTTTTTGCTCGGATAACCATTACTGGCATGAGCAGACCAATTCATTGAACCTTAGGTGTAAGCAGGTATTATATGGAATCTTTCAAACCCTTAAGTTCCACAATTCAACTCCATTCTTTGGTATCTCTTCTGCGGACAAAATTCTCTCTTCATCATTTATTTTCATATCATTCCAAAGACTTTGCATTAGCCACCTCAATCCCAAGGTGCAGCACAGCACAGGAAAAGCAAAGGCAAAGCATCAAAAAACAAGTAGAGGGCCTGAAATATCTACATGTCAGGGCTCGACCCTGAAGTGTAGCCGCAACAAACTTTACCTTGTTTCTCTCTGCACATTCGCTGATGCTGAAAACACTTTCCGTTTTCTCGAACCAACGACATAACTCAACAGCACCTTCATTCCCGTGGAAACTAGTGGGGTTACATTTCATGAAACTTGAGTATGTACATTCACGAGCAGGTGGTGCCCCACCTTGGCCTCCAGCATTTCCCCCGATATTACCGCCGGGTCCGCCGGCTCCATTAGTGTTTCCTCTTGTAGCACGATCTTGAGCAAGTGCTGCAGCCACCCTATCAGAGACAAGCTTCTCAATGGCGGCTTGGGTCATTGCTCTTGGCGGCATGATTCTGTCATATCATGAAGAAAACTCAATGAGTATTCATACAATGGTATAACCATAACCGTATAAGCATCAATTCAAGGTAAAAATAAACAAACAGAAAATTACACATGAAAAACAATCAAAGCCCAAAAGAGATACAAACACATCATAATAGAAATCAAGGATAGTAATCTTCGTCCATAGCACAAAAGATAGTACAAGGTTTTTGCATTGTTTTTAAACCAAAAACAGACCAAAGTCATTACGATCTAAGTACCAGTCTATAAACCGACATGCCCGGTTTAGTGATAGCAAAATAAAGAGACTACAATGATCCTACACTACAGATGATAATGTGGGGATCCAGGTGGCTGTGACGGTTGTGGGTCACTAGTAGTAGCAGCATCATCGCCCTCATCTCTAGCGGCAGCATCTCTAACCATGACATAGGGATCATCGTGTCGAGGACGACGAGTAGGACGGGGAGAAGGATCATCAGGGTCAGCACGATCAACATGAGCCACTGGAGCAGTAGGTGCCACATATGGTCTTTCACGATAATGTCTGAACGGGTGTAGGTGCCACTGAACCTCAAAGGACCACTGTCTCAGATTATGGTGGTGCCATGACAAGCGATCAAAATCCCTTTGAGTAGATTCTAACATCGTCTTCAATTTCTTATTTTCTTCTCGGTCTCCCTTCACTAACTCTCGAACTTGATCTTCCAATGTACACACACTCCGCCTGAGTGCATGTTGACCCTTAATTTCACTCCTTAAATCAGTGTCGAATTCTGCCAAATATTTATCCATCACACTGAGCCTTTTCAGGGTTGAGTGTTCAGTGTTAGCCCGGTCAACCATTTGTTGAGTAAGGCCCTTGACCTGGCGATGTAGAGTTGCTGACACCCTTCCGTAGGGCCCAGGAGCAAAAACCTACGAGAAGGTCCACTACCCATATAGACGGTACCCGAGAATGGGCGCACAGAGTATGGTACCCTAGTGATGGTACCAACTGTGACAACCATGGTTTGAGCGAGTTAGTTTATACCTTTAGACTTTAACTTATTACTTATTTTGTGTGATTCTTGTGTGCTATGTGATCTTTTTGGTTGTTAAGTGGTTTATATATATGCATTATATCATTTTAGAGGTAAATGATCATCTTATTATGTGTGCATGGGTGTTAAAGTTAAGTAAACCATTCGTTCGTGAGTGGTGATTATGGAAATGAAAGACGTGTTGCCTGCATTGCTACGTCAAATTCTTGGTTTTAAAGGTTAAAGTGTTTATTGAATATGTAGAGGCATAAAATGACGACAGGAAAGATTGGTTAAAAAATGGAAGTTTGTATAAACTTTCCAATAAATAAGCAGGTAATTTGGAAATGAAAAGTTATTTTTAGAAAGTGCGGTTTATTGCGCTTATGTGAAAAGGTTTACTCAAATTAGCTTAGGTTTTTATAAAAACTTAAGGTAATGCAAGTAAATATGTAATTAATAATTAAATACAAAAATATATATGTAATTATATATATGGTCGATCGGTTATGAGGTATTAAGAGAGTTTAATGTGTAAATTTAATAAAACTAGAGTTTTAAGGGAACTAGGATACTAATTAAGGGTATTTACTAAAAACCTATCACAAAATTCTGCATTCCCATCCATAATTTCATCCCATACAGCCCCCATAACCATCTAGGGTTGACTCCCATCCCTAAAAACAAGGACCCAATAATTTGGATCAAGAAGTGTAAGCAAGAATTGGTGTTAGGATCATGTAATCAAGAGGTATGATGTTTAATCTTAATAATTATGTTTATAATAACAATAATGGTGGTGTATGGATTCGGGTTCATAAATACAGATCTAAATGATGTTTCTAATATTACAATAGTGATTAGTGTTGAATTAGGGTCATAATCATACGAATTGCATGTTAGGGTTTGCATGAAATCATGATTTAGGGTTGAGCATAATTAAGGCTGTGTTGACGAGCGATTTTCTCTATGATAGAAAATGATATTAAAGTTATTATTTTTTTAAACAGTAGCCCTCTGAGTCTTCTTTCCAAAAAATCCATCCTCAAAGGTTTTCATGGTCAGGAAGGTGGTCAAAACGTCTTTACACTAAAAGTTGTCAAAACTGGAAATACGAATCTAATTTTGGTCATTTTGTAAAGGTTTAAAACCTACTTTAAAACTTGAATTAAAACTTTTCCTCCTCCAGAATTTAAGTTTTATATATGCATAAAGAAACCTCAAAAGGGCAAGGGCCAAAAGTTAGTCTAAATGGGGTAACTAGTCACATACATTTTAGTGCACAATAAGATCCGAATTGGGACTGTTTTGAAGTTTGATTTTCTTAAGAGCACTTATGCATGTAAATGGTTATTGGGAATCACATGGTAGTCAGTAGACACATAAGGGAACATGTGTGATTTTTGGTATGAATTATAAGGGGACTTGAGCATAAGGTTATTAGGGGGCATAAAGTCACGCTAAAATTCTGCAGTTTTGGTTCAAATGAAATTGTAAATTGTAATGTGTCATTGAAGTGGTTAAGGTTGGGCATGGTGTCCGGTTGACCCATGGTGGTTAATCAAACCCTTAGACATCCATCATATGATTGTTGCATGTGCTTAAGCTTTTGGCTTAGTAGCGTGTAACACGTGTTGTTTTGATTGTTTAGTTTTGTGCAAAGGATTTAGAATTGCTTGAGCATTCAGGTGAGTTTCATAGTCCCATTTTTACTTCATTTTAAACTTGGGATGGAAATGATGCTAGTATGAAAATGTTTTAATTACTGTGATAATGTGTTTAAAGTGATGCATAGACTTTATGTGGCTATTATATGTTATGTGCTACATGTTTGTGATGTGATACGCTCCATGACTTAGTGATCAATTGGAGTGGGTTTTGTGGTATGCTTCATGGCTTAGTGATCAATTGGAGTGGGTTTTGTGGTATGCTCTATGGCTTAGTGATCAATTGGAGTGGATTTTTGGTAAGCTCATGCTTGTGGGATCAATTGAGTAGTGTCTGCGATAGAGACGTCTCGAAATCGTGTGAATGGTATTGGTTTGGATTGGATTTGATTTGGTTTTGAATGATAGCTTATAAAGTAAGTCCATTTATTGTCAATAGCAAGTGTATTTAATTATCACAGTTAATGATTTAAATTGATTTATATCATGTTTAAACCAATGACTCTCTACCAACTTTATGTTGATGTTTTTAAGCATCATTTTCAGGTACTCAGTGTGATTCTAATGATGCTAGGAGAAGTGGCTAGAGAGACCTTAGGCTTGCATGTGGAACTCTCTTATTTGGCTTTTCATTCTATAGACTTATGTTTGTCGGATTATTGTTGTTTGGGATTGTTGATTTGTTTGGGTTTATTATCCGTAGCTTATGAACATTACTTAATAAAGCAAGAACTCATTTTATCTTGTTTTGGGTAATTGTTATGACACATAGAGTCCCATGTAGTATTATATCTTTTTTCCTTTTATTTACTCATATAGACCCATTAGTACGACGATATCCATGATGTGGGCACTCGAGCTTCCGCTTGCGAGGTGTTATAGATTGGTATCAGAGCTGATGGTTAATAGAGAAGTAGTATTGACCAGACTATAACCTAAGGAGCCTTCGCGTAGATGCAAAATCACGAATATGACTTTTATAGCAAAACTAGGATGCTCGTAGTAGTTCTGGACCCGCGGAGTCAGGTGACTCTTGCGAAGGCAAAGTCAAACCCAAGCGAGGTCTAACATAAGTTTATTCTGTCTTTTACCTCATCACGTTGTTATTGATTATTTCTTTCGTATATTTTCATATTTTGGAGGCGCTGCGAGAATTTCATTCTTTATGGTCGTTTCACGATTTATCTTTATAAAGTAAGTGTTTTTTTTTTCTTTGTGGGCATCCTTCATTAAGTTATATTGGAGTAGTTTAAGATGTGCAATGTGGTATATGTGCTTATATATGTGTTATCATCGAGATGTGTAGTCTTGGAAGTGAGTACACGTGTGAAAGGATGCACTTATAATTATGGTGGCCACAAAATTATAAAGGTAACAAACACGTGGACTTGTAACATAATTGCATAGATCGATGTTTATTTGTTAGACTGATTAATATGAATCGATGTGATATTGTGGTTTATGCATGAATGGTTTGTATAGTTAGAGAAGTTCTTCTCTTAGCTAATGGGTGATTTTGTTGGGCTTTGTTAAGTAGTCAATAGGTTTCCCTTCTATATATATTTATGGATATCCCGGATACCTCTTATTTCTACTATCGTGATTATTAAGTGGTTCGTTCACTTGATTATGCGTTCGGAGATCTTACTCGCATCTTAGCATTCCTTGTTCAGTGCCATTCAGTACAAATGATTTTATCTTTCCATTTTTGGTTTCTTGATATATATGTTTGTTCGGCATTTGCTGCGGATATTAGGTACTTCGTCGGTTATTCCCCAATTGCTTTGATTTCTCATAGAATATCATATTTTATTAGGTGTTCTTGTTCGTGACAAATTAGTACGGGATTAGTCTCCCCTCTTTATACATCCTTTGGTTTTGTAACATGGTTACGACATGTTAGTACCGATGTTTTCTATGGTTTTATTTGGATCGTTATTACGGACGAGTCTTTATGTCTTCTCTTGGTTTGCAGTGTCTTTGCATGAGTTGAACTGGTGCGTGTTCGTTTGACTGTTGTTCTGATTATTGGTTTTGGTATATTTGCTCTTTTAAGAGAATAGGTTGTGTTAAAGCCTTACGGTATTTCATTATCTTTTTTGGTATTTACAATTATTTTTTTAATGCTAGCGCATTTTAAAAGTAAAATCTTTTAGAAGTTATACTCTTGAGAAGCGGTTGGTGAGAAAACGATATTTTTATTATTATTCATTGTATGAATACATCGTGGCACTGGTTAATGTTAACGTCTTTATATAACTATGAAATTCAGGTCTAAAATAACATTTATGATTAAGATATGTCTAAAATGATTATTACAAATAAAATCTGAAATTACTTATTTTATGCTTGATAAATCTAAATTTTTCTAAACATGTTAGAAGTCCATGATTTTCCTATAATAACCATGTTTAAAATAGATTTTTATGAAGATTATATTCAAGACGATTTTGAGATTTAAAATCAATTTTCTTTATTTAGACCGACTTCTTTATTATTGTTATAAAACAAATTGGTTATTAACAGTATTTTGTTGTTCTTTCAGTAAAGTCAATTATTGTTTAAAGAATTCTATCTCTCATTTTGATGGGTTTAAGGACACTTGTTAAGTTTGTATTGTCGGAGCGAATGTAGATCATTTCGTTTACATTTTCTGTCGTACGTTTATTTCACCTCTTTTTCTTTAAACGGTTTCTCATAATTTCGTTTGCATATCATTTGCGTTTGTGGAAATCCCTTAAACTTTCTAGCCTTTCATTTGATATCTCATTCTAACACCCTTCTCATTAGTTTCATCGAAACCCTTAGACTTCGGTTAAAAATGCACTATATTAGGTGGTACAACTATAGCACTTTCAAACCCCCCGGTGGGAGCTTGAAGTTGCTCGGCCATAGGTCGGTCATCGGCCATTTGAATCGGAAACTTATCAACAATAGGGATTGCCTCTTGTTGTTGTCGAGAACGTCGACGATTACGTCTTCTCGGAATTGTGTATTCCAAGGAAGAACGAGTGCGCATGCACTAGTGAAAATAATAAAAAGAAGAATTTGGGATTAAGAAGATTATTTTTGGGGAAATTTACAATTTTTAGTATTTATTAGGAAGGAAAACAAAAAGAAAAATATTTTTGGTAACCGTTAATTACAAGCTTCACGATAAGTCTCCAAGATTACGCACAAGTGAGCGGAAAGGCTTAGCGAGCCGCAATGACTTCTTAGCAAGTAGCTATCACCTTTCCTTATACTCACCTTATAGTTTGTAAACTTGAAGGTCCGTCGTACCTTTTGTTGTTTATTGGAATGGTTTAAGATGGATAGCTAGTATCCAAATATGTTTATTTTTTTTTCTTTTGGTGCTACTAATTCGATAGGAATCGAATTAATGAACGTTTTGTATTTTTATATAATATATACAAAAATAGCAAAGTAACTTCCAAGAAGGAAGGGTCTTCAAAACTCTACTTCAACGAATATCCTCAAAAATCGTTCACGTCTTCCCCGGCAGCGGCGCCAAAATTTGGTAACGTGTGTAAGCACTAGTCAAATTTATATATGTATAGTATAAATCCCGTGACAATTCTTCCCAATTACTTCTCAAACAAGAGAAATAAAAGGGTAAAATCTCACTTAAGAAAACACAATACGTATATTTTTAACCGGGAAGTATTTTCTTCTCGGGTCGTATCCCAACGAAGTCGTGAATTGAAATTCGGTAATAATTCGGATTCGAGCCAAGAATGGATAAAGGGTTTTTTAATTTTGAATTACACTACGAATATAATAGCACAATTAAATTATAGAAACGATTAAAGAATTAAAAACGTTTAACTAATACGAAAAATTAACAAGCATGAATTAAAAATGTGAGCTAAAACTAGAATTTAAAATCTAAAACACTAATACTAACAAACTTTATACCTAAAAATCACAAAATTTAAGAGATACGGTAGCATAAAGTTGATTAAAATTCTACAACAATGTCATCAATTGCTTGATGGTGTATCAGAAGATTCTTGTGTTTAATGTGATGCGTCAAATCAAGGATTAGAAAGGGTGCTTATGTAAAGAGATAAGGTGATTGTGTATGCCTCGCGGCAATTGGAAATTTACGAGAAGAACTATACCACGCATGGTTTAAAGTTGGGTTGCTTCATCAACCAGAGGTATCTAAGTGGAAATGTGACATATTACTATGAATTTTATCAGTAAACTGTCAAGGTCAGTTGGTGGATATGGTTCGATTTGGGGTATTGTAGAGGAATGATTAAGTCAACCAATTTTACAGCTATATGTATAGATTAAAAGATGAAAGTGTTGGCAAGAACTTTATATTGATTGGATAATAGTAAGGCATGGGGTGTTTGTGTCGATCATCTTAGATCGTGATGGAGGAACTACTTTACAATTTGGCAGACATTGTAGAAAGCCTTAGGAACATGGTTGGATATGATTATGGATTGACGTACCAGATATGACGAGAGTGTGCATAATCTGACTTTGGTGTATTCTTTGTGGTAGTTGGGATGCACATCTACCGTTGTTGAGTATCATAAAAGATGGTTGGTGTTAATTTTTAGTAAACCTGAAGTCGAGTTGATTCTTCAAAAGTGTTGAGTTTTGTAACAAATCATATCTTAATTTCAAGACAGTTCTTGTTTGATGAGTTGCGGGATTTATTAAGATTATTGAATGAAGTTCGTTATATAATTAAGGATTTTTGAGGGATTTCTCGAGGGACGGCGATAGGCTCGAGTAGTTGGATGTTTCTCATTGGTTATAGTTATCATGCGAGTAGTTAATGTGCTCCATTTGAAGTGTTGTATGGAAGGAAGTGTAGATAACCTGTTTTATGGGTTGGGATTGGTAAAGGTAGTTTGATTGGACCCGAGTTGGTACAAGAAATGTTTGATAAGGTAGTGGTTATAAAAGAAAAACTCCAAGTAGCGAGAGATCGTCAAAAGAGTTATGCGAGCAGTGGACATCAGTTGGTTGAATACGAGATTGGAGATAAGGGTTGTTAAAAGTGTCACCATGGAAAGGTGTAATGTGTTTTAGGAAAAAGGGAAAGTTATCACCGAGGTATGTCGGACCATTTGAGATCCTTGAAAGAATCGACCTTGTTGCTTATCGATTAAAGTTGCCTGAGGAATTGGCTGGTGTGCATGACACATTCCGTGTGTCGAATTTGAAAAAGTGTTTAGCCAAAGATAGTTGCAAGTACCGTTGGGTGAAATTAAAATCGACAAGACTTTATGTTTTGTTGAAGAAGAACCAATAGGAGATTATGGATCGTTGAGGTTTTTTAAAGTTATGAAGCGTAGTAGAATGCCTTTTGTAAAGGTTCGTTGGGATTCAAAGCGTAGTCCCGAGTTTACTTGGGAGCGTGAAGATTTTATGAAGTCTAAGTATCCTCAGTTGTTTGTTGATCGTGCTGATGAGTCAGCTAATTAAATCTCGGGACGAGATTTCCTAAAGGAGGGGATACTGTGACAACCGTGGTTTGAGCGGGTTAGTTTATACCTTTAGACTTTAACTTATTACTCATTTTGTGTGATTCTTGTGTGCTATGTGATCTTTTTGGTTGTTAAGTAGTTTATATATGTGCATTATATCATTTTAGAGGTAAATGATTATCTTATTTTATATGCATATGACTTAGAGATAAGTATTTCATTTTTTATGTGTGGTGATAATGGAAATGAAAGATGTGTTGTATGCATTGCTACGTCAAAACTTGATTTTAAAGGTTAAGCGTTTATTGAATATGGGTGGCTTTATGAAGGAATGATATAGTTGAAATATGGAAGATTGTATCAAACTTTCCATAAATAGCATGTGAATTTGGAAATGAAAAGTTATTTTTAGAAGGTGCGGTTTATTGCAGTTATGTATAAAGGTTTACTCAAATTGGCTTAGGTTTTTATAAAAACTTAAGGTAATGCAAGTAAATATGTAATTAATAATTAAATACAAAAATATATATGTAATTATATATATGGTCGATCGGTTATGAGGTATTAAGAGAGTTTAATGTGCAAATTTAATAAAACTAGAGTTTTAGGGGGACTAGGATGCTAATTAAGGGTATTTACTAAAAACCTATCACAAAATTCTGCATTCCCATCCATAATTTCGTCCCATACAGCCCCCATAACCATCTAGGGTCGACTCCCATCCCTAAAAACAAGGAACCAATAATTTGGATCAAGAAGTAAGCAAGAATTGGTGTTAGGATCATGTAATCAAGAGGTAGGTATGTTTAATCTTAATTAATTAGTGTTTACATGTAACAATTAATGTATGATGGATTAGGGTTTCATAAAATACAGATCTTAATGATGTTCTAATGTTATAATAGTGATTAGTGTTGAATTAGGGTCATAATCATACGAATTGCATGTTAGGGTTTGCATGAAATCATGATTTAGGGTTGAGCAGAATTAAGGCTGTGTTCACGAGCGATTTTCTCTATGATAGAAAATGATATTAAAGTGATTCTTTTTTTTAAACAGTACCAAGACCAATAATACAACAGAGCCCACAAACCAATAGATAGGCATCACTTTCGAATTAGGGTTATACTTTATACAAACACAGTATTAAATCCAAATATTAAAATAGCAGTAATTTTCAGTTACGATTCCTTATATACAAGCAGTTTAAAAGGATGGACAAAAGTAAGATAACAAAGATTAGTGGCTGCCGTAGAAGAAAAAACAAAGCTTGATATGACATATGGTAAGCAGAGTTTACAAGAAAAAAATGGAGAAGAAGTGATATAAGTTTTTGAAGGGTATATTGGTTATTGTAAAGAAAAAGCAGAAGTTCCAACATCTTTTCCCTTCAAATCCGCCCACATATGGGCAGAAAGTTTTACTCCAAAATTTCCTTTCACTTTCCTTTCTAAATCCTTTCTTTTCTTTGTTTAAGGAACTCGAGAACACAAAAAAATGCCTCTTTCCTATCATTTACTTTCTTTTCCCCTCAAAACCAAACTCGAGAACTGAGTGTTAGGATTTGTTAGGGTTTTTGCGTAAAAAGGTAAGTGTATTAACCTTCATTAATCTTTTAATTCATGTAACATTAATTATGGTGGAATATGGTTTTATAAAATACACGATCATAATTGATTATTACGTGTTGTAATTATGATTAGGGTTCAATTTGGGTCATAATCATGCAAATTACATGTTAGGGTTTTCATGAAATCTTGATTTAGGGTTGAGCAGAATTAGGGCTGTGTTCACGAGCGATTTTCTCCATGATGGAGAATGATATTGAAGCGATTCTTTTTTTTAAATTGTAGTACTCTGAGTCTTCTTTCCAGAAAATCCAGCCCCAAGAGTTTTTGTGGTCGGGAAGGTTGTCAAATAATTTTTATAAGATAAGTGTGCAAAACCATGATTTTCTACGGGTTTCAGTTAGGGTTTTGATTTTTTCTAAAATACTTAGACACCTTCTTAAGGGCTAATATTCACGTGGATGTCATTCATAGTTTTTGTGTGTGACCCCTGATTTTTGGCTAAGTATGGAGTGGTGTTTTAAAATGGTCAGACTAAACATCAAAAACTTTTAGGGTGTCTGTTACTAGCCGAATTTGGGACATTTGGTGTTATGATTTTCTAAAGGGTACTTATAAAAGAGTATGAGCTTTGGGGGAGTAATTGGGGGTTCATAAGTCATATTAGAAACCTGTGGAATTTTGCCAAAAATTATAAAGATGTATAAGTGGTGCGTTTAGGGCGTGCATACGTCAATTAAGTGAGGTCTAAAATTCTGCTCAAAATCCAGAAAATGAAAGTGTAAGAATAAAGTGTAAGCTAGTTATGTAAGAATTTAAAAAGGTACAAAATGAGTTTAGAACATTGATAGATCGCTTAGAATCCATCATAGTTGAGGTTACACCTTATTGGAGTGATGACCAAAGTGATGTTAATATCCATACGTTTTGTTGTTTAGATCTTTGTGAAGCTTCTTGGAACCTTTTTGGATTAAGCTAAGCTAAGGTGAGTTTCATGTGTCCACTTTTACTCGTTTTAAACTTTTGAGGATGGAAATGATGCTAGTATGGAAATGTTTTGCGTTACTGTGATAATGGTATTCTAAAGTGATGCATGGACTTTATTGTGGATTATTATTATGTTATGTGCTACTTGTTTGTGATGTGATACGCCTCCATGGCTTTAGTGAATCAATTTGGGGTGTTTTGTGGTATGCTCCATGGCTTAGTGATCAATTGGAGTGGATTTGTGGTATGCTCCATGGCTTAGTGATCAATTGGAGTAGTTCTGCGATAGAGACGTCTCGTAATCGTGTGAATGGTATTGTTTTGGATTGGATTTGATTTGGTTTGTATGATAGCTTATATGGTAGTCCATTTATTGTCATGCAGTGTTTTTATTTATCACAGTAATGATTTAATTGGATTTATATCGTGTCTTAAACCTATGACTCTCACCAACTTTATGTTGACGTTTTTGAGCATCATTTTCAGGTATTCAGTTTGAGACTAATGATGCTAGGAGAAGTGGATAGAGAGACCTTAGGATTGGCTTGTGGAGTTCTTCTTATTTGTTCTTTCGATTTAGACTTATGTTCTGCTGGATAATTTAAGTTTGGGATTGATTTACTTTTATGTTGGTTTATGCTTTTGCGTGTATGACATTACTTAATAATGCAAGACTCCTTTATCTTGTGTTGGGTATTGTTATGACACATAGTGTCCCCTGTAGTTATTTTCTTTTCCTTTTAGTATCTTTATAGTAGACGCCATTGTGTTGTAACGATATCCATGAAGTTACACCTCGTGCTTCCGCCTTGGCGGGGTGTGACAGATTGGTATCAGAGCTGATGGTTATAGAGAAGTAGGTGATTGAGCCTAGACTATAACCTAGGAGTCCTTCGCGTAGATGCATAATATGATATGAGCTTTTAGTAGCATAACTAGGATGCTCGTAGTAGTTTTGGACCTGCGGAGTCGGGTGACTCTTGCGAGGGCAAAGTCAAACCCAAGCAAGGCCCAACATAAGTTTATTCCTTCGTTTGCCTCATTACATTGTTATTGATTATTTCTTTCAGATATTTAGTATTTTGGAGGCGCTGCGAGAATTTTGTTCCTTTATGTCGTTTTTGATTTTATCTTTATATAAGTAAGTGTTTCGTTGTTGAGGCATCATTCTTAAGTTATATTGGAGTAGTTTAAGATGTGCAATGTGGTATATGTGCTTATATTATGAAATCCGGATATAATGGTGGTTAAAGAGGATATAAAAAGTGTTATATATTATATTCAATTTTGGTGTTTTATAAATTTTTGGGTGCGTTTGGATTTTGGGTTAAATCTGCAACAAAGGGGCGTTTAGTTTTCATTTATAACTAATAGCGGCGTTTTGGTACATGGATAACATACCCCGAAGGCGTTTGGTTTTGCGTTTTACAACACATAGGTTGTGTTTGGTTTTTGCTTATCTTTAGTAAATAATTTGTCTAGTTAGATATAAATTGAAACGTGGATATTTTGCAACACGGGTTGTTTGGAAAGTGGAAAACATTAGATTTTATAAATATGGGAAACATTGTATAAACGAATAGGTCATGCCGAAATTTCTATAAATTACGATACTTAGTATTTTTCGCTACAACTTCTATTATCTTTGAAAACCGATAAAAAGGATTAAGTTATAGTCTTAGGATTATTTTATTTTTAATTATACAATAACTCGACAACGAATAAGAATTATACTTTTACAAATGAGACAATTTTTTTGGTTATAACCCGTCGAGGAAACGAAATACTAATTTATAAAATAATATATTACAAATTCCCACTAGAGGGAAAAATAAAGACATAGTTTTGTAAAAACTTTAGAAACATCGTTTACTTAATTCCTAACTTTAAAATATCGTTTATTTTTATGCACAAACTTTTTGTTTAATTAAGTGGTGATTTCCAAAATGTGTCGAATTGTTTTGTTTCAATTATTTTTTTTGTCACGTTTCATATATAATAGTATTAAGTATTATATACCTCGGCCACTTATTTAATTGTTTGTCTTTGTTATATAATTCACCATACGAATTATATACTCTCTCAACTACATTATGTAATAAATCCGGGATCTAATACATCTCTTGCTTTTACTTCGATTTATTTTATTTAACCAACCACCAAACCATTACAACTTGGAAATCCAAATCTTTATCAACGTGTCGCGTTGATGTGACTATCCATCGGAAAACCCAAATACATTATCCTAGGCTATGGTCCATAGCCGTTAAGAACACCGCAACTTCTAGTCGTGCCGTTACTAGTTTCCGTTCGTGTCCTTAACATGTGGCATTCTGCCAATCGTATTTTTAAATTTAATTTATTTTTAAATCTACAACATCGAGGTGAGTTTATAGCCCCTCTTTCACTTGTTTTACAATTACTTTACAAATCTCGGAGGAGAATACATGCTCGTTACAATTTGTTTACACATTCATTTACAATCTCTTTTACATATTTGATTGCATACTTGATTTCATAACTTGGTTACATACACGTTTACAAAAATTATTTACATACTCATTACAAACTCGGTTACTTGATTTATATCACACTCCTTCTACTTATGGATTTAAATATTTAAAGCTGCTTATGAATACCATGGTTATTTCTTCATTGGACACAAGTGTTTTTGGTTATCATCTTCTGTTTACGTGTTGCCTAAGTAGCGATTAGACCACTCTCTTGCCCAAAACTATCATGAACTGTTAATTACGGATTGTAAGCGTGAATGTTATAAATAGATCTATTGAGACAAATTTAATCCCAATTAGGGTGAGTAGCCGCTCACTACCCCGGTTCCCCAAAAACAAATATATATCATGTCAATGTTGGGACTCAGATTGATGATTTACAGCAATTTACAAAAGCATAAATGAAGACGAATGAAACAACAAGGTATTAATTATGACACAATTGGTATTCTAGCATATGAGAAGAATTAAAAGCTGAGCAGATTTCCATAAAGATAGGCATTGACAAGTCACAGAATATCAATAGTTAAAAGAAGTTTTAAATTAGCTTTCCTAATATAATTAACTAGCTTCCATTGTAAGCCTTAAATCCCCTATATAAAGGGTAATAAGGAGAAATAGTTTTATTATCCTCTAGTTAGATTCTCTCCAATGAGAGCTAATAGTTAGCTTATTAGTTATGTAATATTCTAGTCACTGATAAAGTCGAATAGTTCATAGTCGACTGATTAAAGTTGAATAGTATATAGTTTATGAATAAAAACCTTGTTCATAACATTGTTGTTCTTATTTGTTATTCCGCTGCGTGATCAATGTTATGATATCCTAGATAGGCAAAACGATCTATGAAGCCTACAATTAGGCTATTACAATTGGTATCAGAGCGGGTTGCTCATGATATCTAGGGTTGTTCAAGGTTTTAGTATCTATTTTATGGAGATAAGATGTTGTCAAATGTTTACGTGTGTTGATTTTTCAAAAACCCTGACTTTGAAAAAGATAGGGTTCGATCATGTGTTCGTCTCTACTTGTATTGGTGAGTCAATCATTTCATTAATGATGAGCCCTTGTAGAGATACATAACACACGATGTTCTGACCACGACACAACTAGGGTTTTATAACAAACCCTAATTCACTTTAACTGGAGTTGTCACAATATGGTGTCGTGATGGTTGATGATTAAACGACAAAGAAAGAAACAACAGGCCTGGATTGAATATAGATACTGGTGTATGATGTTTGAAGATGACAGGAGCAGGTTCATTCATGGTGTTTTTACATCAGATAAGGATGGTTATTGATGTTTTTATGGAAACAGTTATGGACCACGTGACTTAAGGAATATTACGGTAATAGAAATATAAAACCCTAACTTATAGGTTTATGGAGCATGTGAGATTGATGTGCGAATTTTAGATTTTGCTAAAATGAGAATTGGTGATTTAATTCCTTAATAAATTCATGGAGGTTAAGGCAGATTTGCCTAATGGTTTTTTAAAGTCCTACTTGTTGGTATATATAATGGATCCGTTATTGTTAGAATTAACTTGTTTCCATATATATTTGGATGTGGTTTTGATAAAGCATACATGGGAATTTGATTACTACTGCTTGATGTGTGTTAATAATGCCATGTTTAGAGTTAATATCTGTATTTTTGAGGTTTAATTCTGCTCGCCAAGGTATAAGTACTGGTCATACGTTTATAATACTGGTCACTTCGAGGTAATACTGCTCCTTCAATGGTTTTTGTTTATTCAGCAGCTTTGTCCAATATGGGGACCAACACGGACGCGTTTGGATCTCGAACAATGATGAAATAGTGGCTCGTTTTTGGGATTATTTTGAAGAAAATTGGTTATTGCCTATTTGATGTTGTAGTTGGGTTTCACAGGTGCGTGTCTTATCATATCTTAAAGTATAGTTTTGAGGCTATGACTTTTAAAGATAACTTGTTTGTGCTTAATTGTTATGATGAAGACTGCTGATCCACATAGGTGTACGATCTACCTTAAAGATGCTTACTACGTACATCTTGCTAACACTTTTAAGGAGTTACGTTGTTGGGCTCAGTGTCACATTTAGAGTGATAAATTAGATTTGGTCAAGAGATTGGCGATCTACTTTATTATTTTGGACTGGTATAAGTTTGACGTCATGTGGATAGTGCAAGACATAAGACACAAGTTTGGGAAATTCTACTTCTTCAACATATGGGTTATACTCATTTTTCTTCATCCCCCCCCCAATAATTACCACGTTGAGCCTCTTGAGGTTCGAGATTCAAGAGATGGTTAGCATACTTTCAGGGGAAGCTTATTGTTAACATGTTTAACCATCTACATGTACCACTTAAGGGGAAGTGTTCACGAGTTGCTTATCTACAGAAGACCCCTATTAGATGATTACAAAAAGGGGAAGAAGATCTCTTTGGGTAATATCTCCCAATATCTCTTTATGTGATTCATGAGTTTAGGGTAATAATACTGTTCTCCATGATAATTATCCCTTCAATACCAATATTTCCATTATGATAACTTGTATTTCTTGGGTTTATTGATTTGATGATTACAAAACTACATATGCTTAAATGAAGATGAATGAAACAACAAGGGATTAATATGACACTTTGGTATTCTACATATGGAAGAATTAAAAGATGGAAGATTTCCATGAAGATAAGCATTGAAAAGTCAAAGAATATCAAAGATAGAGGAAGGTTTTAATTAGTTTTAATTAACTTCCTAATACAATTAATTAGCTTCCTTTGTAAGCCTTAATATCCCTCTATATAAAGTGTATTAGGTGTGTAGGTTTAAACATCCATCATAGTTAGATCTCTCCAATGAGAGTCTAATAGTTAACTTATTAGTTTATGTAATAGTTAGTTATCTAGATAGCATAGTCGACTGATTAAAGTCGAATAGTTTATAGTTTATTAGTATCTGTTACGAGGTTTGTAACCATTTATTCTCATCAAAATAATGGAGCCCTACATGTTTAGTAGTAAAACCTAGTTTAACAACATTAACTGTCTTTAAAATTTCCGTGTGCCATATTTCATAAGTTGTAAAACTAATCCAATATGGGCAAAATGATCCTCCCACAATTGGTAGCAAGCCTGGTGGTTTGACTAGGATCTACAGGTTTGATGTATGTCGTGCAAAGAAGGGAAAAAAAACAAAATAAAGTTATGATTTTCTGTTTTGGAAGTTATGGCCGATTTTGGTAATTTTAGGGTTTTTGCGACACTAAAAAGTGTCATCTTTATACTAAAAAAAAGACGACTATGATAATTATTGATGAAAGTCCGAGATGTGAAAACTAGGGTTTTACATGATAAACCCTAATAAGGTCCAACATTTTGGTCATGTAAAAGGTGTGAAAACGCCAGTGCATGTATCAAAGGTTTTGAAGCTTCCAATGTCAGCAAAGATTCATTCGTTTAAGGAAAAGTTTAAGAGAATCATAAAAGCAGTTGCCTTTATTTGGTTGGAATATTATTAAAGAATTTCTTTTGGAGTATAAGTTGCCAGTTTATATATTAATACTGCCAAGTACTTAATATTGCCTGATTAATCATGTTGCTTAGCTGCTAAGACAAATTTATACTGCCATGATCATGCATAAACGCTGCTAGTACTGTCGTTAATACAACTCCCTTTGGTTAGTACTTTGCATAATGATTGTATAGTACGCCAATAAAGGTTAGTACTGAGGCCTAGTTAAGCGTTTCTACTGCAAGTAAACAGAAGTTTATAATGTATGTTCCGTTATCAATTTTTAAATGTTGCTAACAAGCTTTGTTTGTTATATACTTACTTCTAAGGTTTTAAACGTGTATTATACAAGGGAAAGGTTATCTGTGAAATAACGTGTTGATAAAAAGAAGTAAGTGATTGAAACTTATGTACTACTGGTCCCTTAAAAGTTTATAAACTGCCAGTTGTAATTTTAGTACTGCTAGGCTATAAAAAGTTAATTACTGCCCATTTTCATACAGATATTAGACATAAAGACATGTTATACTACAGGCTAGTCCGATAACGAACAATACAAGTTTTTTGGCCACGCTTTGGATCACGGATAGAACAATTTTCTAAATAGTTTATTCTTATTGATTTTATGGCTCTTTTTGGAGATTTATTGAAAAAGTGATTACGAAGAACAACTGATAACACTTATTTAATGTTGAAGTTGAGTTTTCCAGATGGGGGGGGGGCAGATTGCGAGTTTATTACATATCTTAAAGTCGTGTTTATAGCAGGACATTGACTTTAAAGATAACTTGTTCGTTAAGCTTACAATGGTGAGAACGAATACTTGTCAAAATCTAGCAAATGTGTGTGAACTTTTTGGGTTATTGGACGCATTTGGGTCTCGAACGATGATAAAGTTTATGGTTTGTTTTGGAGAGTATTATGAAGACATTTGATGCAATGGCTTTTTAATCAATTATGTGACAAGGGTAACCTTTTTGTTACGTACAAACAAGGATTGCAAGTAGATCGCCGGCTGAGGCAACAGTCACATAAGAGAGGATGATGTTATTGCACTTAGATGATTTTCATCAATAATTACCACTTGGAGCCTACTGAGTTCGAGATTCAAGAGATGGTTAGCATACTTTCAGGGGAAGCTTATTGTTAACATGTTTAACCATCTACATGTACCACTTAAGGGGAAGTGTTCACAAGTTGCTTATCTACAGATGACCCCTATTAGATGATTACAAAAAGGGGAAGAAGACTATATGGTTTGCAGCTTATTTATGAGTGGTGACATGTACAAGAAGATCTTAAGTCAAGGGGAAGCTTTGAAGATTGTTTCATTCATGGAGATATTTTTGTAATATCAAATAGGGGAAGATTGTTGGGTTTATTGATTTGATGATTACAAAACTACATATGCTTAAATGAAGACGAATGAAACAACAAGGGATTAATATGACACTTTGGTATTCTACATATGGAAGAATTAAAAGCTGGAAGATTTCCATGAAGATAGGCATTGAAAAGTCAAAGAATATCAAAGATAAAGGAAGGTTTTAATTAGTTTTAATTAGCTTCCTAATACAATTAATTAGCTTCCTTTGTAAGCCTTAATATCCCTCTATATAAAGGGTATTAGGGTGAATAGTTTTATCATCTAGAATAGAATAGAATAGCAGACTTCTCAATGAGAGTCTAGCAAAAGCGTGTGTGTGTACACGTTTAGTAGTAGTAGTAGTTAGTGTATTAGATAGTGATTGTAGTCTCATTTATTATGATCAAATATAATGAAGGCTTCAATGTTCGGTTAAAACCTTGTTTGGTAATATTGTGTTTTTATTATTTCCGCTGTGCATATCAATGTTACCTGTAAAATTAATCCTAGATGGGCTGATCGATTCTCAACACGAAGCCTAATCCAAAGACTCCTGTTAAACCAAAATCAAAAGAAGCCGAATCATCTAGACTATGAAGTTTTCATCTAGCCGAATCATCGGATGTTGATCTGTGTATAGAATCAGAGAGACATGTTTTGTTTTTGAGGCACATGAGGTTCAAAATTGCTACCAAGATTCTGTTGCAAGGTTCAATTGGTAGTTTAAGTGATGGCGAATGGTAGTCTCTTTTGGTAAAACGAATGGGTTGTAAGTGATTGTGAATGGTAGTTTTTGGTAAAATTGATGGTAGTATGTTTTTGGTAACTAATGGTCGTAGTTTTTTCTATGTTTGTAATTTTTGGACAAGTTTAGATGTTGATGTTTGTATTTTGGTAATGATTGATGGTCGTAGTACAGATGTAGTACTGAACAAGTATGAATAAGTAATGAATCTTTTACTTGCTATTATGTTGAATGTTTTAACATCTGTGTTCTTATTTTCTTTTGCTAAAATGCCATAATTTGATGGTTGTAGCCTGAGAAAGTTTTTATATTCAGATCACATGTGATTTTGTTAAGAATCGCATGTGATTTGTTTATGAATCACATGTGATTTGTTTATGAATCACATGTGATTTTGTTAAGAATCACATATGATTTTGTGAATAAAGTATACAATGTTCACAATCATATGTGATTCTTGAAAAATCACATGTGATTATCATGATGTAACTTTACAACTTGCATCTTTATTCTGTTAAAAATACCAAATCTGCTAGAACATCAAACAAAAAGTATTCAATTAAAAATAGTCGAATTAAGATCCGCATAACACTTTTTCCAACTGTGCGACAAAATATGAAAAATCCAAATTTAAACAAAGCATGATATGAAAAATGCAAATCTAAACATAATATGATATTCGAGAAGTGTTAGTCGCTTGTTCAACTGCATTAATTATCTCCGCTTGTTCATCACAATTCTCGATAGTTTTGCAATATATTTTGGATTTGACTCATATGTTGTCTTTGTGTGCTTGTTAGTCTTCTCTTCACAGTGTCTGTATTTCTTACTCTGCTTAGCTCTAGCTTTAAGTGTTATTTCTCTTCCACTTTTAAAAACAAAGAAATGCCTACAAGCACATTCCACTGAGCCGTCTTCAAGAGAACGCATAACCTTATTACAAAACACAAAAGACACAAAATTAATACTGTGATGGAATCACATGTGATTATGTAACAGACTATAACAGCTAATTGGTATTTTGTTTAGAATCATGTTTTATTACAAACCATAGCAAATATTATTTCCTTTTTTAGATACAAACACAATTGAAAATAAAATTTCATAAACTACTCACAACATCATAAATTGCCATTTTATTGGAACAAAGAAACATAATCACATGTGATTTACCTGGA